>QUSF01001061.1:0-16131 GCA_003676055.1 Chloebia gouldiae | reverse complement strand
TGTGGGATTCATCCATGTGGGGTTTATCCACTCAGGATTTATCCATATGGGATTTATCCACATAGAATTTATCCACGCAGAATTTATCCATGTGGGATTCATCCATGTGGGGTTTATCCACTCAGAATTTATCCATATGGGATTTATTCACTCAGGATTTATCCATGCAGGATTTATCCACTCAGGATTTATCCTCATGGGGCCCACGGAAGGCGTTCCCTGTGGAATGAGCTGTAAAATCCCTTCCCATGGCAGCAATTCCAGGATTTATCCCGGTGTCAATGGAGCCACATCCAGCTCCTGCAGCCTCGACTCCTGAAAGGGGACAGGGGGATGCTCATGGATGTCCGGCCTGGAGGGATCCCAGCTCCCAGCCTCCTTCCCTGGGGATTGTCTCCCAGAGCCCGGCGATGATTGTGGAAAATGCAGCAATTAGGGAAGAGCAAGGGAGGTTTGGCCTGGGAAAGAGGGAAATGGGATGGGGCAGGATGAGCTGTTCCAAACAGCCGAGTCGGATGGACTTCACTTTCTTCTCTGGAAAAGTGTCCAGGGGTATTGGGAAGGAGGAGGAGGAGGAGGAGGAGGAGGAGGGTTCTCCCAGGGGAATTGATCCATGGATTGAGACCATTGGAAGCACCCAGAGCAGCCCCAGTCCCCAAGGGTGGATAAAACATTTGAGGATGCACAAAACACTTTCCAGATCTATGGAAAGCCACGGAGAGCCCTCAGATCTGGATCCAGCAGTCAGGCACTGCTGCCTGTCCCTTTTCCCTGTTCCCCTGGCTGTGGAACAGCCGGAATTCCCAGAGAAAAGCGGTTTTTGGGAACACCAGTTCAGGACGTTTCTGTGACGGGATCTCTGCAGTGGAAGTGTCCCGGGCCAGCCTGGACAGACCTTGGAGCAGCCTGGGCCGGTGGAATTGTCCCTGCCCGTGGCAGAGCTTTAGAGCCCCCTCATCCCAGGCCGTCCCTGTTTTCTGGAGCCGAGGGAAGCCCTTCCCCCGTGTTCTGCCGGCCCCGCTCCTCTCCAGCACAGCAACCTCAGCAGAGCCGGGCCGGGCCGGGCCAGGACACCCCGCAATTACCGCGGCATCCTGGGGATGCCAGCCCGGCCGGATCCCTTTGATGCCGCGCGTATCCCGGGAACCTGCTCCCAACGCCAGCCCCGGAGCCGGGAAAGGCCCTGCCGGGGCTGCGGGGCCGCTGTGGGCAGCGCAAACAGGAAACCGGGGCCGGAGCCCCGGAGCCGCCCCGCCCTGGCCCGGGGCTCTTGGGCAGAGCCGGAGCCGCCTCTCCCGGAGCTGCTCCGCTCCCGTGACGCGTTGTTGTTGTGGATGAGGAATTCCAGGAGCGTGGATGTCCCTGGGCTTCGAGGGCGGCGTCACCGCCTGAGGTTTTTGGGGTCAAATCCACACAGGTGCCGACCTTGGAGGCCCCAAGGGATTCGGGGGCAGGGTTTGTCCTGCACGGGGCGCCAAAGGATGGGCAGGGAGACCGGGGAGGGATGATGGAAGGACAGGAATCCCCAACCATGGGAGAGCAGGAATCCCAAATAATGAGAGAGGAACAATCCCAAACCATGGGAGAGGAGCAATCCCAACCCATGGGAGAGGAACAATCCCAACCCATGGGACAGGAACAATCCCAAACCATGGGATAGGAGCAATCCCAACCCGTGGGGACAGGAACAATCCCAAGCCATGGAAGAGGAACAATCCCAAACCAAGGGAGAGCAGGAATTCCAAGCCATGGGAGAGGAGCAGCAATCCCAAAGGCTGAGTCACCTCCCGGTGCTCCCAGCCCGTAGAGGGAGCTGCTGGAGCTTGGAATCACCCGCTGTGATAAATCAATAAAATCAGCCTTGGGTTACATAAGAGTGGGATGCTGGAATTCCTGCATGGAAGGAGCTTCGGGAGCCTCCCGGCAGATCCCGCGGGGCAGGGAATGGGGAGGGGGAATGGAGAGGGGGAATGGGATGAGGGAAGGGATTGGGAGCTGTGGGGCTGCAGCAGCTGAGCCAGAGCAGCCCTGGCTGCCGCTGGGTTCTGCATCCCCTCCGGGAGCAGGGACAACCCCTGGGGAACTTTGCAACCCAAATCCCTTGGGATCCTCTTCCCAGATCCATGAGGATCTCTGCAACCCAAATCCCTTGGGATCCTCCTCCCAGATCTCTGGGGATCTCTACAACCCAAATCCCTGGGGATCTCGGCCCCCCATCCTTGGGATCTCTGCCCCCCAATCCCTGGGATCTCTGCCCCCAGTCCTTGGGATCTCTGCCCCCCAATCCCTGGGATCTCGGCCCCCCATCCTTGGGATCTCTGCCCCACAATCCCTGGGATCTCTGCCCCCAGTCCTTGGGATCTCTGCCCCCCAGTCCCTGGGATCTCGGCCCCCCATCCCTGCAATCTCTGCCCCCAGTCCTTGGGATCCTGCTCCAGCCCCTCTGCTGTTCCCGGGCCGCCCCCCAAAGCCCCGCGGGAGCATCCCGGAGCTCCTCTGGAGCGGGCAGACCTTTGGGATGGGAAGCTGGGGAAGTCTCCAGCGCTCCCGTCCCCACTCCCTCCGGTCAGGGCCGGGCACCACCACAGGAGCGCCGTTCTCACGGTGCCCGGTGCATTTCCTGCGTCCTGCAGGAAAACCGGGAGCGCCTCTGGAGTCGGGAGGAGGTCCAGGCTTTGTGGAACCACAAAGGCTCCGGATTGGAGCTGGGCACGGGCTGCGAAGGGGGTGGGGATTTGTTCTCCTGAATTTGTGCTGCCAGTGACCCCCTCCCCTGCATGAAGAGCTGATTCCACCTCCAGAGAAATCCCGGCTTGCTGCAGGAGCCCCGGGTGGTTTTTCCAGCACAAAGCTGGAGTTTGTCTGTGTTTTCATGGGATTTCTCCTGTTGGGACAAACATCTGTAACCAAATTAAGCCCAACCACAGCAAAAGGAGCCAACAGGAAACCCTTCGGCTCCAGTCACCCCAAATCCTCCGAGGATGCGGGGACGGGAGCCTGGGAAAGCAGCTCGGGGCTGGGAAAAGGGACAGCGAGGACTTGCTGCCACCATGAAGGGTGACCTGAGTCCCTGCAGACCTCCAGCCACATCCCTTCATCCCACCCTGCGGATTTATCCCATCCTGCGGATTTATCCCACCCCCTGGATTTATCCCACCCCATGGATTTCGTTTGGGACACCTGAATTCCTCCTGCCAGCCCCATCCCGTGTCTTTCCCTCGGCCCCGGCACTGCCGGGACCTGATCCCACCTCCTGCATCCCCCAAATAAATCCCTGGGGATGGAATCCCACTGCTCCCTCGGGCCCCCCTCTCCAGGAGCCCCTCCCAGCCCCGGGATGAGCTGAGGGAACACGGCCCAGCCCGCCCAGCCCTGCCTGGAGCATTTCCCAAATCCCGGAGGAAGTTTCCCGGGACAATCCTTTCCTGATCCTTTATTCTCGCCGTCTTTTTCTTCACTTTTTTTTTTTTTTTAATTTTTAATTAAACGAAATTAAGTTTCTGCAGCATCCCTGGTTTCATTATCCCAGCTCTCCACCGGAGGCATCGCTCGGAGTCCCTCGGGACGAGTTGGACAAGGCCGGGAATGCTCAGGTTGAGGCGCTTCCCACTTTTCCTCCCTCCCTTCCCTCTCCCCGCTCCGCTCCGGCCCCAGAGCGGCTCCGGCCTTCCAGCACTGCCCGAGCCGCACTTCAAAGGCTCCGGGAGCTTCCCTGCGCGTCCCGGCATTAATCACCGGGGCCCTGCCGGCCCGGGGGCTCTGTCCCAGCACAGGGAACGCGGCGCTGCTCCCCAGGGATGGGGCGCTTCCATTTCGGGGGGCTTCGAGTCCCCAGAGGCGGCTGGAGGTGACAAACAGGGCTAGAGGAAGGTGGGGTTGGACCTGGAGGCAGGCTGGGAGGGCTGGGAATGTTCTCCTGGAGAAGGGAAGGCTCCAGGGAGAGCTCAGAGCCCCTAAAGGGGCTCCGGGAGGGGCTGGGGACAAGGGCTGCAGGGACAGCACACAGGGAATGGCTCCCACTGCCAGAGGGGATATTGGGAATTGGGAATTGTTCCCTGAGGGGCTGGGATGGAATTCCCAGAGCAGCTGGGGCTGCCCCAGGACCCCTGGCAGTGTCCCAGGCCAGGCTGGAAGGGCTGGAGCAGCCTGGGATGGTGGGAGGGGTCCCTGGGTGGGATTCCGGGTCCTTCCAACCCAACCCACTCCCGGATTCTCTGGTTCCACGATTCCAGGAGGACTCTGGCACCTCCAGGCCAGACCAGCAGAGATCCTGCAGGATTCAGGGAGGATCCTGGCAGGCTGGTCCTGATCCCGAGCCGATTTCCAGCTCCAGATTCCAATCTCCTGCACTTCCTCTCTCCCTGGGGGAGATAAAGATCCTGGGCAGGCAGGGCTGAACTGCCGGGAATTGCATCCGCTCCCACCGGCCGGCCTCTCCCGGCTCCCGGGACGGGGTAGGGGCAGGCGCCGCCTTCCTGTGGGTGTTTTCCAGGGAGAAACCGGGATGGGGCCGGCACCTGCCGGAGCAGGTGACTCGGGTGTGAGGAATGCGGGCCCGGGATGTGGCTGGCAGCGGGGACGAGATGCAGGGGAGCTGGGAAAGCTCCAAAAGGAGACGGGAAGGGTCAATCCCCGGGTCTCCAGCGGAGCAGGATCACCTGGAAGTGGTGCAGGACTCGTCCCCGCAGCCTCTGGAGATGCCAATGGCTCAGCAGGAAGAGCAAAAATTTGGAGAGGCTTTTGGGATGGTGGGAAGAGTGGGAATTCAGAAAAGGAAGTGGGAAAAGGATAAAAGGGTCAGGCACAGGGGAAAGCCTCACAATTGGCTGGGAATGGCAGCACGGAGGAGGAAGGGCCAGGCAGGAGCTGTTCCTAAAATCCCCAAACCACTTCCTTTAGGGTCAGGCACTGCAGGAATCCCAGGTCACCCTGGAATGGTTCCCCTCCTCCCTGAGACTTCCCTGTGGTAATGCTGGATTTGCTCTCCTGGCCGAGGCAAGGATCCCTCTCCATTGTCCAGGATGAAACCTGGGTGATGGCAAAGCACAATTCCCTCTGGGACTGGGAATGTCCCACATCTGAGACAGGGATGGGGCCGGCTGGGGATGACCCCGCTCCCCCACAGCGGGTCTGGAGTGGGAGTTTTCCTTTTGGGCCATCGGGCAAGGCCTGGTTTGGTTTGGGAGGGAGGGAGGAGATGGGGATGAGGATGAGGATGGGGATGTGGCGCAGGATGCAGAGGGGGCTGCCCTCCCTGCAGCATTCCCGGCCCTTCCCCTCCGCTCCTGCCGGTGGAACCGGGACAGAACCGGCTCGGGGCCGGGCCCAGCCCCACGTGAGCGCAGCTCACACGTCCCTGTCCCATCGCCTTTGATCTCCAGCCCTGGCAGGGAAGATGTCCTGGCAGGAATCCGGCCCGTCAGGTCCCATCACAGCCGGTGGCACTCGGTGACCAAGCCCTGGCAGCTGAGGTGGCCCCGGTGCGAGCCAAGCTCCACCTTCTGCCCCCGGGGCTGCGGGGAGGATCCTGCCCCGCCTCGGGAATTCGGGGGTTCGGCCTGGAGGGGCTGTCCCGGCTGTCCCCCACCCCCGGGGGCGGCGCGGGCCCTGCCCCGATCCTGGCGGGGACAGGAGCTGCTGCTCCTCTGCGGCACTTCAGCGATGACAATAAAGACATAAACAACATGGAGAATTATTTCCATGGGCAGACAGTGATGGAACAAGAGAGAATCCTTCCTCCTCACCCTCCTCCTCCTCCTGCTGCTGCTGCCCGGGGTGACCCCGGGTGGCCCCGGAGCCGCTGGCAGCGCCGGGAGCGGCCGCTCCCGATTACTCACGGGGAGGATGCGGGAGGGAAAAGCAGAGCAAATGGAAAAGTTGGAAAGCGAATGGAAAAGATGGAAAGAGGGCACTGGGTCCTCCCGCGGGCGCAGCTGGAGCTGAGCTCAGCCACAGAAACAGGGACAGGGACAGGGACAGGGGACATCCTGGGTGACTGGGACACACTGGGGGGGGCTCTGGCACCACTGAGGAATGCTCTGGAACTATTGTGGGGTCACCGCTGTCAAAAACCCAACCCAAACCCTCCCGAACCACCTCGGGTCACCGCGCCCGGGGTGAGGCGGCAGCCGGACCCCAACCCGCAGCATGGGAACAAGGCGGGATGAAACGCGAGCCCTGGGGAGCCCGGCCGCATCCAGGTGCGATTCCCAAAGCAAAGGAGACAAAAGCTCGGCCCGGGACCATCAAAGAAGCCGCGGCCGCGGGGCCCCCCTGCCCCGGCCCGGGGGGAGCCGGGACCCGGCCCCGTTCCCGGGCGCTCCCCGGCTTTGTGCCCGGCGGGGTTGGGTTACGGGGCCGCCCCTGGGAAGGCTCCTCCGCGGGTGGATTAAGGAATTCCAGCCCCATTCAGTGCCCGCTGAACCACAAATAATTCGGGAGCTGCAAAGAGCGGGAGGGGCGGGGGGTGTTCAATGGAACAGGCACCTGCCGGGCGGCTGGAATTCGGGGGGGGGGGGCGGTGAGGAACGGTGAGATTTGCTTTCAAACCTGGGATTTTTGGCCTCAACCTGGGGTTTTTGGCCTGGGTGAGGGTGGCAGGGTGGCAGCGCGGAGTTCGTGTGTCGCCTGTGCCATGGGGATGCTGCAGGGACAGGAAAAGCCATCACGCGCTGCGGGTGGATGTTGGGGATGGGTCACCGCTCCCAGGAACGGGACAGGACGGTCCCGCCCGGCTTTGGGAGGGGTGTCCCGGTGCCACAGCGCCCCTGATGATGTCGCATCCCTCGGGGGAAGTCCCCTGAGCCCTCTCGGCCGTGCCCGGGGGGACTTTGGCACCCAGGAGCCATCGGGGTGGCAGCGACTGCGCCCGCCCTGGTCCCCGGGAGACTCCTGGGCGCCTCTTAATGGCACCTTAATTACACATTCACCGTCGCCGTTCGTCCCTCCCTCTCCTTCCCTCCTCCCTCCTCCCTCCCGAGCTTCCCCGGGATGGAAATGCCCGGCGCGTGCTGCCGGCATTGTCACCGCCACTAATGACCCCCTGCGAGCCGGGGCGGAGCGCGGCGGCGTGGGGACACGGGAGGTGACACTGGCCCGACCGGCCCGGGCTGGCCCCGGGGCCCGGCTTCGCCTCGGGCTCTGCGGGGAAGCGCTCGGTGGCTCCGGGCTTTGGGGACACGGCTGCCACCGGCCGCGGGAGAGGGGGCGACCTGCGTGTGGGGGTGTCCCTGGGCTCGCTGCGAGCTCCCGATGTCACCGTGACGGTCCTGCCAGTGTCACCGTGCCGGCCCGGCCAGTGTCACCGTGCCGGTCCGGCCAGTGTCACCGTGCCAGTCCTGCCAGTGTCACCGTGCCGGTCCTGCCGGGGTCCTGCCGGAGCCACCACCGCGCGGGCTGGCGGCTCTCCCGATCTGTCCCGTGCGGGATCTGCAGCGATCGAAGGCTCCGGTGCAGCGGGGACAGCCCGGGATGAGCCCCGGGGCGTTCCCACCCCCGGGATCCGGGCCCGGAGCGGCTCCTGAGCCAGACCCCGGCTCCTCTAGGAGGAAATCCCACAAGGAGAACTCGGCTGGAGCCCGGGAATTCGGCCCCAGAGGCTCCGAGAATTCCTCGTACCCGCACACGTGGAGAACAATAAAAAAAAAATACCCAGCCAAAAAAACCAGAAACGGCACGAGGAGAGGAACAATTTCCTCCACCGCTAATTGTCCCTCGGTTAATTAACGAGAGTGTGGGGGCGCTGATTAGGATCTCCCCAAAGCCACAGGTCCTGGCTGGGGACACACTGGGCTGAGCCTGGCCGGGCCCGGGGGGGCAGGAGGGGGTCCTGGATTTGGGAAGATCTGTGGGGCTGGGTTTGGGATTGGGAACTGAGATTTGGGATTGGGAAACTGAAATTTGGGATTGGGGAATTGAGATCTGGGATTGGGGAACGGAGATATGGGATTGGGGAATTTAGATTTGGGATTTGGGGATTGAGATCTGGGATTTAGGAACTGAGATTTGGATTTGGGAACTGAGATTTGGGATTGGGAAACTGACATTTGGGATTGGGAACTGAGATTTGGGATTGGGGAATCTGCCCCACTGCCACCCTTGTGGGTAAATCAGGCACTCCAGCATTTCCTGTGGCCGGGGCGTGGCTCGAGTGACCACAGCAGGGTCTGGCTCCCACCCAACCTCTGCAGCTCCTGGAGTTCGGGGAGATGGGAATGAAGGTCCCAAAGCCTCTTTAAGAGGTTCCCTTCCCAAATTAGCGGGGTCAGGCTGGGGCTAATGAGTGGAATAATTGATTAAATCTGTCCAATAATTCATTCTCCCCCAAAGCGGGACGGGGACGCGGGGAATTCCCACAGTGGAAAATTGATCCCACAATTAATGCCAGGCTCTTAATGAGGCCTCCAAAGAAAAGAACGGCCGGGATGGGCAGAGACCCTCCCGGGCCTGGGCCTCAGCCTGGAATGACCAGGAATGGACAGGAATGGACGGGAATGGATGGGAATGGCCGGGAATGATGGAATTGCCACCTCTGTGTTTATGGGGCAGCAAAGCCACCTCCAGTTTGCTCCTCTCCAACCAGGAATTTGGGAGTTCTCCCCACTCCTCAATCCATCCAACCATCCATCCATCCCAGCAGGGGTGAAAATCCAGGGGCGATTTCCTCCTGGGAAATTCCTTCCTTCCATCTCTCCTTGTTGTTTCCACCAGGCCCCTTTGATGCCTTTTCTTTCCAGCCACGCGTCCCCAGGAAAATCAAACCCACATCTGCATCCTGGAAAATATTTGGAGGTTCTGAGGGAAAATATCGGCTCTGGAAGTGGGTGAGGGGGTGCAGGGAAGCAGCGCTGGGTTTGAGGATTTTGGTGACATCTCTGTGGTTTCATCCCAGCTCCGGGATGGGCAGGGGAGGGATCCTGGGTGTTGTGGGGTTGTGGTGTTGGGGAAATGCCGATTTACACCCCTGGATGGGGATCTGATGGCACCAATCCCATCCTGATTCCCTCTGGGCTCTGGGAATCGGGGCGGGAGCTCCCAGTGGAAACCAGCGTTCACCTTCCCAAGCCCATCCAGGCTCCAGCACCCGGAGCCACTTTTTGAGCCTCTTTTGGCAGAAAATTTCAAATTTTTGACTTGTTGGAGCTTTTGGAATAAAGGGCGGGGGAATCAGCGCGAGCTTTGCCTTCCCTTGTGTCCCTCTGCAAGCGTCCAGCCCCGCTGTGACATCGCTGTCACCTCCCACGTCCCTGTGTCCCCTGGGGCCGCCTCTGCGCCATCGGGTCACCTCCGGACGTGATTCATCGCAGGGGCAGCGGGCCCCGGGTGCTCTGGGGGCGTCTGGCAGCACTCGGGGGACAAACCCCGGCTCGCTGCTCCCCTCTGGGGCAGGACCAGCCCCCGGGAGCGGGACTTTCCCCTCCCTGGATATCCCCTCCCCAGCCCAGAGGATGCTCCCCACCATCCCCTCACCCCCCTGCTCTCCCGGCCCGGCTTTTCCCGGTGCCGAGACGCCCCAAAAGCCGGGGGGCCCGCCCGGGGCGGCGGGGGGAGCCCAGCTCGTGCTGCAGCGTCTCCCCGGCTGCCCCGGGACCATTCCCGGCTGGAGATAGCGCGGCTGCTCGGCGGTGGCAGCGCGGGCGTGTGGGAGGGCAGACGCCAGGCTGTCTGCTCCCACTCCGCTGGGCTTGTTATTAACTTCTCCTTGGGCTGCCATTAACCCAGAATTCCTGCTCCTGGCTCCAGGCTTTCCCCGCGTCGCTCTATCTCCAGCCTAATTACAGCTGTTGGGATCTCCCTTTATCTCGGGGGATCTTTGGGGTTGGTTACCTGGCACACGCCTTCCCGGCCCCCCCCCTCCTCGCACGCCCATCCCTGCTTTCCCCTTTAATCCTCGCTGCTTTCATCGGCCCCGGCGGACGGCAACAACGCGGCTGTGCCCGGGTGGTGCGTCCGCATCCCGCGGATCCCGGAGCATCCCCGGCCAGGTGACCGCCAGCGACGTTATCCCCGCGTGTCCCGGCGCGTCCCGGCCACCGCGCGGGGCCCGGCGTGTGCCGGCACCTCCCAGCCTCGCCACCGAGCCCCGGCGTTGGCTCCGAGCGCGACCGTGATTTATTTTTTTAATTCAGCGCGGGTTGAGTCGATGTGTTTGTCTTGGCAGCTCCAACCCCAAACTCCGCTCCAACAGCCCCGTCCTGTCCCTGCCAGCCCCCGCTGACACCCACCGGGTTGGCACCCGAGCCGGCCGTGCCCTGCACCCGCATCTGTCCTGGAACGCTCCCAAAACCAGCCCCGGGGCCAGCCGGGGGCTCTGCACAGTCCCAGGGATGGTGCCGGAGTTTTATCTCCTCTCCCGAAGGGTTTTGGAGCAGGTGGCGCTTTCTGTCCCCGTCCCTGTCCCTGTCCCTGTCCCTGTCCCTGTCCCCATCCCCATCCCTGTCCCCATCCCCATCCCTGTCCCTGTCCCCATCCCTGTCCCTGTCCCCATCCCCGTCCCCGTCCTTGTCCCTGTCCCTGTCCCTGTCCCTGTCCCTGTCCCCATCCCCGTCCCCGTCCCTGTCCCCGTGCCCGCCCTTGGCACAGAACGCGGCTGAGATTGGCACCTTCAGACCCCCAACCCAGAGGGTGGAGGGGCAGAAAGAGGATGAGGAGGATGAGCAGGATGAGGATGGAGTCACCACTGTCCCGCTGCTCCCCCTGGGCTGCCCCTTCCCGTGGGTCCCCCCCGGAGATCCCCGAATGGGGGGGACCCCTCCCCATTGGCTCGGTGGGATGGGGTGGGATGGGATAATGGGATGAGATGGGATAATGGGATGGGATAGGATGGGGAGGGGTCCTGTCCCTCCCTCCACCCCTGATGGAGCAGAGCTGTGCCCCTTTGCTCCAGCAAGGAATGGAACCCTGGGTGTCCCCCCTGCTCCTGCCAGGGGCAAATCTTGTCCCCAGACACCCCTGGGGACACCGTCCTGCAGCACCTGGCACAGAGGCCTCGGCTCCCTGCTTAGGATAGACATTTTGGGGTACTTTTATTAATTATGAGTATTTCTTCCATCCAGCTCTCAGCAGAGGGGTGGGAAAGCACCAGGGGCTCGAAGGGGGTCTGTGTCCCCCCCGATCCAGCTCTGGGACATTCTGTGGAGGTGGAGTGGGGGGGATGCCGCCCCCAGCCCCAGCACCCCCTTTGTGCCCCCCAGAGCCGGGAGAGGAGCCGGGAGGGAGCGGGGCCGGCGGGAGCTGATCCCGGCAAGCCGGCACCCGTCCCGCAGCCGGTGGGGCTGAGTCACCGGGGAAAGTGAGGAACGGGATAAAAGCAGATCAGGGGAGCTTTCCTTTCCTTCGCTCCTCGCCCTCGGTGCCGGCCGGGCCGGCTCCCCGGGCACGCGGCGCGGGCAGGGCTGCGAACATCTGGAATTCTCCTCTGGCAGCTGCTGCTCCGCCCCTCCTTGGCCTGGCTGGGTTTGGGGACACCCCTGTTGGTCCCCGCAGTTCCGTGGCCCCCGCAGAGGCTTCGCCCCACACCCCAGCTGAAGGCTGTGCTGGGGTTTGGAGCCCGCGTTGTCCCCGAGGACCATCCCGGGGACACAGCTCCGTGCTGGGACGGGGACAGCGCCGGGGGCCAGCCCGAGGGTGCTGGGAACGGCCCCAGCTGGGGCTGGGAACAGAGGGCAGGAGCGGAGGGTGAGGCCGGGCTGTCCCCGAGCGCGGGGCAGGATGCGGTGCCCGCGTGTCCCGGGCTCGGCCGGGCTGGGTTATTTCTGTCGGAGCTGAGCCTGCACGAGGGACTCAGAGCCCCCGGTGACCGCATGGAAACGCGGCTGGCACCGGCCTGAGGCTGTGGGGGACGGGGGGACCCTCCCTGCCCGCGCCCCCCGCCGCTGTCACCGCTCCCGCGGGGCCGCTGCTCCCGCCGAGGCAGCAGGGACAGCGCGGTGTCACCCCGGTGTCCCCAAGGCCATCGCAGCCTCGCAGACCCCGCCACCGGCACGCTGGCTGTCCCCAAAGGCGGTGACGGCAGCTCCGGGGCCGGACCGCGGGTTTTGTCCCCGGTGTGCCCTGGCTGCCCGCCCCGGCCCGAGGCCCCTCCGGGGTCACGGAGGGCGCGGCCGGGCAGGTTGTCACCCGCCGGGAACGGGGCCCCGCGGGGACCGGGGCGCTGCCGGCGCCGGGAAGGGGCCCCCGCGGCTGCCGGGGGTGGCTCGGGAGGTGCCAGCCCCGCCTGGCACCCCGGCAGCGCCCCCCGTGTCCCCCGGACCCCCGGGGGTCCCTAAGAAGGGAACCCCAATCCTGCAGGAGGGGTGCCCCCCCCCCCCAATCCTGCAGGAGGGTCACCCCCACTCGGGGGACACCGCCAGGACACTGATGGGGGGCGGGTTTCAGGGTGTCCCCCAGCCCCAGGGAGGGGTCACGGTGGTGCAGGGCGGGGATGGCCTCGAAGGGGGTCCCACTCTCGAGGGGGGGGGTGGGCACGGGGTGAAGGGGGTGCCCCGGGACGTGACGTCACTGCGGGGGGGGGGGGGGGGGGGGCGCTCGGGGCATCCCCGGGGCCGCGGCAGCCGGAGCCGTCGGGGGGCGGCGGGGGCTCGGCTCGGCTCGGCTCGGCTCGCCTCTGCCGCGGGGGCTGCGGGCACTGCCCGGCCCGGCCCGGCCGGACCATGACCATGAGCTCGGTGGCCGAGACCCTGCTGGGCTCCGACCCCTCCAAAGCCGCGTTCCTGGAGCTCGGGCCCCCCCAGCACTACCCCCTGCACGGCCACCCCCAGCACGACCCCCCGCCCTTCTCCTCCTACGGCCGGCCCGGGCACTTCCCGTACCCCGGCGGGGCCCCCCCGCCGCCGCACGGGGGTCCCTACCTGCCCTACCCGCCCCCCGGCGCCCCGCACGCCCCGGCCCCCGGGGCCAGGCTGCAGGACACAGGTAAGGGCGGCGCGGGGGGCGCGCACCCGCCCCGGGCACGCTCCCGGCCGGGAGAGCCGGGGCTGCGCCGGGAGAGCCGGGACGGAGCCGTCGGAAGCGCTCCGGGGCAGCGGCGGGGTTGGGCCGGGCTGGGCCCGGTGCGGGGTCCTGGGGGGCAGCCGGGGGGGCTGGGGGTGGTGTCCCCCCGCTCCCAGAGCGCCCCGACCCGCAGGGGACACGTGGGTGGCTTCGAGGAGCCGCGGGCATGGGGAGCATCAGCCCCTACGAGCCGGTACCCTCCCACCTGAGACCCCCAGGTGTCCCCTGGGACCCCCATGCCCCCCCCATTCCCCCCATTCCCCCCATCCCGTCCCCTGAGCCCCTCAGCTGCCCACACGCTCCAGCTGTGCCCCCCGGGCCGGGCAGGCTCTCCCCACACCGCAGCCCCCGGTCCCTGCTCCACCCCTGTTCCCCGCTGTTTGCCCCGAAAGCCGAGGCAGGAAGCGGCGATCCGAGCCTGGAGAGAGCCGAACCAGCCTGGAGAGAACCGAACCGGCCCCGGGGCTGCCCCCGGGGGTCCCGAGCCCAGCTGAGCCCCAGCCCCGGCCGTGCTCCCTGGGTGACAGACACCAGGCGGCTGCTGCTGGGCCAGGGACCCCCAGCGCACCCCGGGGGAGGCAGGGGGGTCCATCCTGGTGCTCCTCCATCCCCGGGGACCCCACCGGCCCCCCCGGCCGGGCACAGGCCGAGGCCTGGGTCCCACGTGCTGCTGGATGTGGACAGCGGCTGAATGGTCCCATCCCTCCCTTCCTCCTCCTCTCCTTTTGCTTTCCCCGAGGTTTAAACACCAGTGAAGAGCAGCCCCCCCACCACTCCCTTCCACAGCCACCCCCCGGTAGCCGCGGGGATGATTTGGGGTGATTTTGGGGTGGTTTTGGGGTGGTTTTGGGGTGGTTTTGGGTGGTCTGGGGTGTTTTTTTAACCTCGCCATGCATCTGCTGGACCGTGGCTCCTCTCCCCCGTCCCCAGAGGCCGAGAAGCCGCTGGCCGTGTCCAACGGGGAGCTGCGGCTCGCCGGCAAGGGCAAGAAGCTGCGGAAGCCGCGGACCATCTACTCGAGCCTGCAGCTGCAGGCGCTGAACCAGCGCTTCCAGCAGACGCAGTACCTGGCGCTGCCCGAGCGCGCCGAGCTGGCGGCGCAGCTGGGGCTCACCCAGACCCAGGTACGGCCCGGACCCCGCTACGGCCCGGCCCGGGACACGGCGGGGCCACCGGCGCCGGACGGGGCCGCCGCGCGCCCACCGGGACGGCTCCGGCTGCGGGCCGTGCCCGGCTGGAAGCGAGCCGAGCCGAGCCGTGCCGCGGCGGGGGAGCTGGCGCCGGTGGGCCCGCAGGGCTCGGGTTTGGGGCGCCCCTGCCCGCACCTCCCAGCGGCAGCGGGACTTTCCCAGCCCCGGAGCCTGGCTGGCGGCCCGGCCGTGCCCGGCGCTGGGCGGCCCCGGGCCGCGGGACGGGGCGAGTGGGTTTTTGAAGGCGATGGGGAGAGACAGGCAGGCGGCAGCGGTGCAGCCCCGGAGCCAGGGGCGAAGCGAGCTCATAAAGCCGGGGAAGAGGAGACAAGTGGGAACCTGCCGGCAGCGCGGGGGGGACCGCGGGGAGGAATGAACAGGGCCCGGCCCAGCCCCGGCACCGGCACCGGCGGGGCTGGCACGGCCAGGGGGACCCGGGGACGCTCCCGGGGACTCTGCCTCGCTCTCCGGGCTCCCGGTGCCTCTCCCCACAATCTCCCCCCACCACAGAGGGGAGTTCCCGGTGCCTTGTGAAGGGCTGGGCTCCCAGCCCGCTTCGTACCCCAGACCCCTGCAGGAATGGGGTCAAGGGGGGCCCGGGGGTCTGTCATGGTTAAAGGTGGGGGGTTAGGGGGTAGTGGCCCCTTCCTCTCCCCTCACCCCCCTCTGTCTGCCCGCAGGTGAAGATCTGGTTCCAGAACAAGCGCTCCAAGTACAAGAAGATCATGAAGCAGGGCCCGGGTGCCCCCGACGGGGAGCAGACCCCGCACAGCGTGCCTGCCCTCTCCCCCTGCTCCCCCGGCCTCCCCCCGCTCTGGGACCTCCCCGGGCCCGGCAAGGGACCCCCGCTGGCCCCCGGGGGCTACATCAACACCTTCGGGGCCTGGTACCAGCCGCACCCGCAGGACGCCATCCCCAGGGCCCCCATGATGTGACACTGCCGCCGCTCCAGCACCGCCGGATCCGGAGGGACACCGGGGGACACCGAGGGACACCGAGGGACACTGGGGGCGACGGTCTGCCGCTGCCCCCCAAGGGACTGGGAGCCCAGCGAAGCCCCGGGGCAACCCAGCGAATGGAGAAGGAGGAAGAAGAGGAGGAAGAAGGTGACAGCGATCGGCAGGAGCCCGGGGATGTCCTGCTCTGTCACGCTCCGCAGTGCCCCGTGCTCTGTGCGCCCTCCCAGTGGGACGGGACTCGGCCCCGGGTCCCCCCAGTCATGGACAGGGGGCGGGGGGACCCCAGGAGGGGCTGGGGAGTCCCCGGCCCCCCAGCCTGGCTTTATTTATAAATTCTGCCGGTTATTCATTGTAACCCCGTGTATAAACAGACTGAACATCGATGGGTTCTGCTCCTCCGCGCTCCCCGCGGCTTTGGGGTGTCCCTGGTTTGGGGGAGACTCTTCCATCCAGCCCCTCCTGCCGGGAGTTTGGGGCAGTTCGGAGCTGTCAGGGGCGCCTCCCCCAGCAGGGTGGCAGTGGGAGGGCAGGGGGACACGGGGCAGGCTGGGGACCCCAGCCGAGCCGGGGTCCCTGCCCGGGGTCCCCACAGACACCCAGCCCTGGGAGCGAGGAGGGTGTTTGGGGAGCAGGGGGGGATTTCCCTCTGCAGGTTTGGCTGTGTGCTTCCAGAGGCCAGAACCCGGCTGGGAAATACATCCTTGTCATTTCCCTTCCTTTCCATGTCGTTATTTCCCCTTTTCCCAGTTTGTCCCCTGCAGATCCCGCCAGATCCTGTGGGAGCCGAGGGACAGCGGCTCCGTGCCCCGCTGGCACAAACACTCTGTGATCCTGGCCCCGATATTCCCACTCCGTGATCCTGGTCCCTGATATTCCCACTCCATGATTCTGGTCCCTGATATTCCCACCCTGTGATCCTGGCCCCGATATTCCCACTCCATGATCCTGGCCCCGATATTCCCACCCTGTGATTCTGGCCCCAATATTCCCAC
>QUSF01001060.1:0-16131 GCA_003676055.1 Chloebia gouldiae | reverse complement strand
GTGGGAATATTGGGGCCAGAATCACAGGGTGGGAATATCGGGGCCAGGATCATGGAGTGGGAATATCGGGGCCAGGATCACAGGGTGGGAATATCAGGGACCAGAATCATGGAGTGGGAATATCAGGGACCAGGATCACGGAGTGGGAATATCGGGGCCAGGATCACAGAGTGTTTGTGCCAGCGGGGCACGGAGCCGCTGTCCCTCGGCTCCCACAGGATCTGGCGGGATCTGCAGGGGACAAACTGGGAAAAGGGGAAATAACGACATGGAAAGGAAGGGAAATGACAAGGATGTATTTCCCAGCCGGGTTCTGGCCTCTGGAAGCACACAGCCAAACCTGCAGAGGGAAATCCCCCCCTGCTCCCCAAACACCCTCCTCGCTCCCAGGGCTGGGTGTCTGTGGGGACCCCGGGCAGGGACCCCGGCTCGGCTGGGGTCCCCAGCCTGCCCCGTGTCCCCCTGCCCTCCCACTGCCACCCTGCTGGGGGAGGCGCCCCTGACAGCTCCGAACTGCCCCAAACTCCCGGCAGGAGGGGCTGGATGGAAGAGTCTCCCCCAAACCAGGGACACCCCAAAGCCGCGGGGAGCGCGGAGGAGCAGAACCCATCGATGTTCAGTCTGTTTATACACGGGGTTACAATGAATAACCGGCAGAATTTATAAATAAAGCCAGGCTGGGGGGCCGGGGACTCCCCAGCCCCTCCTGGGGTCCCCCCGCCCCCTGTCCATGACTGGGGGGACCCGGGGCCGAGTCCCGTCCCACTGGGAGGGCGCACAGAGCACGGGGCACTGCGGAGCGTGACAGAGCAGGACATCCCCGGGCTCCTGCCGATCGCTGTCACCTTCTTCCTCCTCTTCTTCCTCCTTCTCCATTCGCTGGGTTGCCCCGGGGCTTCGCTGGGCTCCCAGTCCCTTGGGGGGCAGCGGCAGACCGTCGCCCCCAGTGTCCCTCGGTGTCCCTCGGTGTCCCCCGGTGTCCCTCCGGATCCGGCGGTGCTGGAGCGGCGGCAGTGTCACATCATGGGGGCCCTGGGGATGGCGTCCTGCGGGTGCGGCTGGTACCAGGCCCCGAAGGTGTTGATGTAGCCCCCGGGGGCCAGCGGGGGTCCCTTGCCGGGCCCGGGGAGGTCCCAGAGCGGGGGGAGGCCGGGGGAGCAGGGGGAGAGGGCAGGCACGCTGTGCGGGGTCTGCTCCCCGTCGGGGGCACCCGGGCCCTGCTTCATGATCTTCTTGTACTTGGAGCGCTTGTTCTGGAACCAGATCTTCACCTGCGGGCAGACAGAGGGGGGTGAGGGGAGAGGAAGGGGCCACTACCCCCTAACCCCCCACCTTTAACCATGACAGACCCCCGGGCCCCCCTTGACCCCATTCCTGCAGGGGTCTGGGGTACGAAGCGGGCTGGGAGCCCAGCCCTTCACAAGGCACCGGGAACTCCCCTCTGTGGTGGGGGGAGATTGTGGGGAGAGGCACCGGGAGCCCGGAGAGCGAGGCAGAGTCCCCGGGAGCGTCCCCGGGTCCCCCTGGCCGTGCCAGCCCCGCCGGTGCCGGTGCCGGGGCTGGGCCGGGCCCTGTTCATTCCTCCCCGCGGTCCCCCCCGCGCTGCCGGCAGGTTCCCACTTGTCTCCTCTTCCCCGGCTTTATGAGCTCGCTTCGCCCCTGGCTCCGGGGCTGCACCGCTGCCGCCTGCCTGTCTCTCCCCATCGCCTTCAAAAACCCACTCGCCCCGTCCCGCGGCCCGGGGCCGCCCAGCGCCGGGCACGGCCGGGCCGCCAGCCAGGCTCCGGGGCTGGGAAAGTCCCGCTGCCGCTGGGAGGTGCGGGCAGGGGCGCCCCAAACCCGAGCCCTGCGGGCCCACCGGCGCCAGCTCCCCCGCCGCGGCACGGCTCGGCTCGGCTCGCTTCCAGCCGGGCACGGCCCGCAGCCGGAGCCGTCCCGGTGGGCGCGCGGCGGCCCCGTCCGGCGCCGGTGGCCCCGCCGTGTCCCGGGCCGGGCCGTAGCGGGGTCCGGGCCGTACCTGGGTCTGGGTGAGCCCCAGCTGCGCCGCCAGCTCGGCGCGCTCGGGCAGCGCCAGGTACTGCGTCTGCTGGAAGCGCTGGTTCAGCGCCTGCAGCTGCAGGCTCGAGTAGATGGTCCGCGGCTTCCGCAGCTTCTTGCCCTTGCCGGCGAGCCGCAGCTCCCCGTTGGACACGGCCAGCGGCTTCTCGGCCTCTGGGGACGGGGGAGAGGAGCCACGGTCCAGCAGATGCATGGCGAGGTTAAAAAAACACCCCAGACCACCCAAAACCACCCCAAAACCACCCCAAAACCACCCCAAAATCACCCCAAATCATCCCCGCGGCTACCGGGGGGTGGCTGTGGAAGGGAGTGGTGGGGGGGCTGCTCTTCACTGGTGTTTAAACCTCGGGGAAAGCAAAAGGAGAGGAGGAGGAAGGGAGGGATGGGACCATTCAGCCGCTGTCCACATCCAGCAGCACGTGGGACCCAGGCCTCGGCCTGTGCCCGGCCGGGGGGGCCGGTGGGGTCCCCGGGGATGGAGGAGCACCAGGATGGACCCCCCTGCCTCCCCCGGGGTGCGCTGGGGGTCCCTGGCCCAGCAGCAGCCGCCTGGTGTCTGTCACCCAGGGAGCACGGCCGGGGCTGGGGCTCAGCTGGGCTCGGGACCCCCGGGGGCAGCCCCGGGGCCGGTTCGGTTCTCTCCAGGCTGGTTCGGCTCTCTCCAGGCTCGGATCGCCGCTTCCTGCCTCGGCTTTCGGGGCAAACAGCGGGGAACAGGGGTGGAGCAGGGACCGGGGGCTGCGGTGTGGGGAGAGCCTGCCCGGCCCGGGGGGCACAGCTGGAGCGTGTGGGCAGCTGAGGGGCTCAGGGGACGGGATGGGGGGAATGGGGGGAATGGGGGGGGCATGGGGGTCCCAGGGGACACCTGGGGGTCTCAGGTGGGAGGGTACCGGCTCGTAGGGGCTGATGCTCCCCATGCCCGCGGCTCCTCGAAGCCACCCACGTGTCCCCTGCGGGTCGGGGCGCTCTGGGAGCGGGGGGACACCACCCCCAGCCCCCCCGGCTGCCCCCCAGGACCCCGCACCGGGCCCAGCCCGGCCCAACCCCGCCGCTGCCCCGGAGCGCTTCCGACGGCTCCGTCCCGGCTCTCCCGGCGCAGCCCCGGCTCTCCCGGCCGGGAGCGTGCCCGGGGCGGGTGCGCGCCCCCCGCGCCGCCCTTACCTGTGTCCTGCAGCCTGGCCCCGGGGGCCGGGGCGTGCGGGGCGCCGGGGGGCGGGTAGGGCAGGTAGGGACCCCCGTGCGGCGGCGGGGGGGCCCCGCCGGGGTACGGGAAGTGCCCGGGCCGGCCGTAGGAGGAGAAGGGCGGGGGGTCGTGCTGGGGGTGGCCGTGCAGGGGGTAGTGCTGGGGGGGCCCGAGCTCCAGGAACGCGGCTTTGGAGGGGTCGGAGCCCAGCAGGGTCTCGGCCACCGAGCTCATGGTCATGGTCCGGCCGGGCCGGGCCGGGCAGTGCCCGCAGCCCCCGCGGCAGAGGCGAGCCGAGCCGAGCCGAGCCGAGCCCCCGCCGCCCCCCGACGGCTCCGGCTGCCGCGGCCCCGGGGATGCCCCGAGCGCCCCCCCCCCCCCCCCCCCCGCAGTGACGTCACGTCCCGGGGCACCCCCTTCACCCCGTGCCCACCCCCCCCCTCGAGAGTGGGACCCCCTTCGAGGCCATCCCCGCCCTGCACCACCGTGACCCCTCCCTGGGGCTGGGGGACACCCTGAAACCCGCCCCCCATCAGTGTCCTGGCGGTGTCCCCCGAGTGGGGGTGACCCTCCTGCAGGATTGGGGGGGGGGGGCACCCCTCCTGCAGGATTGGGGTTCCCTTCTTAGGGACCCCCGGGGGTCCGGGGGACACGGGGGGCGCTGCCGGGGTGCCAGGCGGGGCTGGCACCTCCCGAGCCACCCCCGGCAGCCGCGGGGGCCCCTTCCCGGCGCCGGCAGCGCCCCGGTCCCCGCGGGGCCCCGTTCCCGGCGGGTGACAACCTGCCCGGCCGCGCCCTCCGTGACCCCGGAGGGGCCTCGGGCCGGGGCGGGCAGCCAGGGCACACCGGGGACAAAACCCGCGGTCCGGCCCCGGAGCTGCCGTCACCGCCTTTGGGGACAGCCAGCGTGCCGGTGGCGGGGTCTGCGAGGCTGCGATGGCCTTGGGGACACCGGGGTGACACCGCGCTGTCCCTGCTGCCTCGGCGGGAGCAGCGGCCCCGCGGGAGCGGTGACAGCGGCGGGGGGCGCGGGCAGGGAGGGTCCCCCCGTCCCCCACAGCCTCAGGCCGGTGCCAGCCGCGTTTCCATGCGGTCACCGGGGGCTCTGAGTCCCTCGTGCAGGCTCAGCTCCGACAGAAATAACCCAGCCCGGCCGAGCCCGGGACACGCGGGCACCGCATCCTGCCCCGCGCTCGGGGACAGCCCGGCCTCACCCTCCGCTCCTGCCCTCTGTTCCCAGCCCCAGCTGGGGCCGTTCCCAGCACCCTCGGGCTGGCCCCCGGCGCTGTCCCCGTCCCAGCACGGAGCTGTGTCCCCGGGATGGTCCTCGGGGACAACGCGGGCTCCAAACCCCAGCACAGCCTTCAGCTGGGGTGTGGGGCGAAGCCTCTGCGGGGGCCACGGAACTGCGGGGACCAACAGGGGTGTCCCCAAACCCAGCCAGGCCAAGGAGGGGCGGAGCAGCAGCTGCCAGAGGAGAATTCCAGATGTTCGCAGCCCTGCCCGCGCCGCGTGCCCGGGGAGCCGGCCCGGCCGGCACCGAGGGCGAGGAGCGAAGGAAAGGAAAGCTCCCCTGATCTGCTTTTATCCCGTTCCTCACTTTCCCCGGTGACTCAGCCCCACCGGCTGCGGGACGGGTGCCGGCTTGCCGGGATCAGCTCCCGCCGGCCCCGCTCCCTCCCGGCTCCTCTCCCGGCTCTGGGGGGCACAAAGGGGGTGCTGGGGCTGGGGGCGGCATCCCCCCCACTCCACCTCCACAGAATGTCCCAGAGCTGGATCGGGGGGGACACAGACCCCCTTCGAGCCCCTGGTGCTTTCCCACCCCTCTGCTGAGAGCTGGATGGAAGAAATACTCATAATTAATAAAAGTACCCCAAAATGTCTATCCTAAGCAGGGAGCCGAGGCCTCTGTGCCAGGTGCTGCAGGACGGTGTCCCCAGGGGTGTCTGGGGACAAGATTTGCCCCTGGCAGGAGCAGGGGGGACACCCAGGGTTCCATTCCTTGCTGGAGCAAAGGGGCACAGCTCTGCTCCATCAGGGGTGGAGGGAGGGACAGGACCCCTCCCCATCCTATCCCATCCCATTATCCCATCTCATCCCATTATCCCATCCCACCCCATCCCACCGAGCCAATGGGGAGGGGTCCCCCCCATTCGGGGATCTCCGGGGGGGACCCACGGGAAGGGGCAGCCCAGGGGGAGCAGCGGGACAGTGGTGACTCCATCCTCATCCTGCTCATCCTCCTCATCCTCTTTCTGCCCCTCCACCCTCTGGGTTGGGGGTCTGAAGGTGCCAATCTCAGCCGCGTTCTGTGCCAAGGGCGGGCACGGGGACAGGGACGGGGACGGGGATGGGGACAGGGACAGGGACAGGGACAGGGACAGGGACAAGGACGGGGACGGGGATGGGGACAGGGACAGGGATGGGGACAGGGACAGGGATGGGGATGGGGACAGGGATGGGGATGGGGACAGGGACAGGGACAGGGACAGGGACAGGGACGGGGACAGAAAGCGCCACCTGCTCCAAAACCCTTCGGGAGAGGAGATAAAACTCCGGCACCATCCCTGGGACTGTGCAGAGCCCCCGGCTGGCCCCGGGGCTGGTTTTGGGAGCGTTCCAGGACAGATGCGGGTGCAGGGCACGGCCGGCTCGGGTGCCAACCCGGTGGGTGTCAGCGGGGGCTGGCAGGGACAGGACGGGGCTGTTGGAGCGGAGTTTGGGGTTGGAGCTGCCAAGACAAACACATCGACTCAACCCGCGCTGAATTAAAAAAATAAATCACGGTCGCGCTCGGAGCCAACGCCGGGGCTCGGTGGCGAGGCTGGGAGGTGCCGGCACACGCCGGGCCCCGCGCGGTGGCCGGGACGCGCCGGGACACGCGGGGATAACGTCGCTGGCGGTCACCTGGCCGGGGATGCTCCGGGATCCGCGGGATGCGGACGCACCACCCGGGCACAGCCGCGTTGTTGCCGTCCGCCGGGGCCGATGAAAGCAGCGAGGATTAAAGGGGAAAGCAGGGATGGGCGTGCGAGGAGGGGGGGGGCCGGGAAGGCGTGTGCCAGGTAACCAACCCCAAAGATCCCCCGAGATAAAGGGAGATCCCAACAGCTGTAATTAGGCTGGAGATAGAGCGACGCGGGGAAAGCCTGGAGCCAGGAGCAGGAATTCTGGGTTAATGGCAGCCCAAGGAGAAGTTAATAACAAGCCCAGCGGAGTGGGAGCAGACAGCCTGGCGTCTGCCCTCCCACACGCCCGCGCTGCCACCGCCGAGCAGCCGCGCTATCTCCAGCCGGGAATGGTCCCGGGGCAGCCGGGGAGACGCTGCAGCACGAGCTGGGCTCCCCCCGCCGCCCCGGGCGGGCCCCCCGGCTTTTGGGGCGTCTCGGCACCGGGAAAAGCCGGGCCGGGAGAGCAGGGGGGTGAGGGGATGGTGGGGAGCATCCTCTGGGCTGGGGAGGGGATATCCAGGGAGGGGAAAGTCCCGCTCCCGGGGGCTGGTCCTGCCCCAGAGGGGAGCAGCGAGCCGGGGTTTGTCCCCCGAGTGCTGCCAGACGCCCCCAGAGCACCCGGGGCCCGCTGCCCCTGCGATGAATCACGTCCGGAGGTGACCCGATGGCGCAGAGGCGGCCCCAGGGGACACAGGGACGTGGGAGGTGACAGCGATGTCACAGCGGGGCTGGACGCTTGCAGAGGGACACAAGGGAAGGCAAAGCTCGCGCTGATTCCCCCGCCCTTTATTCCAAAAGCTCCAACAAGTCAAAAATTTGAAATTTTCTGCCAAAAGAGGCTCAAAAAGTGGCTCCGGGTGCTGGAGCCTGGATGGGCTTGGGAAGGTGAACGCTGGTTTCCACTGGGAGCTCCCGCCCCGATTCCCAGAGCCCAGAGGGAATCAGGATGGGATTGGTGCCATCAGATCCCCATCCAGGGGTGTAAATCGGCATTTCCCCAACACCACAACCCCACAACACCCAGGATCCCTCCCCTGCCCATCCCGGAGCTGGGATGAAACCACAGAGATGTCACCAAAATCCTCAAACCCAGCGCTGCTTCCCTGCACCCCCTCACCCACTTCCAGAGCCGATATTTTCCCTCAGAACCTCCAAATATTTTCCAGGATGCAGATGTGGGTTTGATTTTCCTGGGGACGCGTGGCTGGAAAGAAAAGGCATCAAAGGGGCCTGGTGGAAACAACAAGGAGAGATGGAAGGAAGGAATTTCCCAGGAGGAAATCGCCCCTGGATTTTCACCCCTGCTGGGATGGATGGATGGTTGGATGGATTGAGGAGTGGGGAGAACTCCCAAATTCCTGGTTGGAGAGGAGCAAACTGGAGGTGGCTTTGCTGCCCCATAAACACAGAGGTGGCAATTCCATCATTCCCGGCCATTCCCATCCATTCCCGTCCATTCCTGTCCATTCCTGGTCATTCCAGGCTGAGGCCCAGGCCCGGGAGGGTCTCTGCCCATCCCGGCCGTTCTTTTCTTTGGAGGCCTCATTAAGAGCCTGGCATTAATTGTGGGATCAATTTTCCACTGTGGGAATTCCCCGCGTCCCCGTCCCGCTTTGGGGGAGAATGAATTATTGGACAGATTTAATCAATTATTCCACTCATTAGCCCCAGCCTGACCCCGCTAATTTGGGAAGGGAACCTCTTAAAGAGGCTTTGGGACCTTCATTCCCATCTCCCCGAACTCCAGGAGCTGCAGAGGTTGGGTGGGAGCCAGACCCTGCTGTGGTCACTCGAGCCACGCCCCGGCCACAGGAAATGCTGGAGTGCCTGATTTACCCACAAGGGTGGCAGTGGGGCAGATTCCCCAATCCCAAATCTCAGTTCCCAATCCCAAATGTCAGTTTCCCAATCCCAAATCTCAGTTCCCAAATCCAAATCTCAGTTCCTAAATCCCAGATCTCAATCCCCAAATCCCAAATCTAAATTCCCCAATCCCATATCTCCGTTCCCCAATCCCAGATCTCAATTCCCCAATCCCAAATTTCAGTTTCCCAATCCCAAATCTCAGTTCCCAATCCCAAACCCAGCCCCACAGATCTTCCCAAATCCAGGACCCCCTCCTGCCCCCCCGGGCCCGGCCAGGCTCAGCCCAGTGTGTCCCCAGCCAGGACCTGTGGCTTTGGGGAGATCCTAATCAGCGCCCCCACACTCTCGTTAATTAACCGAGGGACAATTAGCGGTGGAGGAAATTGTTCCTCTCCTCGTGCCGTTTCTGGTTTTTTTGGCTGGGTATTTTTTTTTTATTGTTCTCCACGTGTGCGGGTACGAGGAATTCTCGGAGCCTCTGGGGCCGAATTCCCGGGCTCCAGCCGAGTTCTCCTTGTGGGATTTCCTCCTAGAGGAGCCGGGGTCTGGCTCAGGAGCCGCTCCGGGCCCGGATCCCGGGGGTGGGAACGCCCCGGGGCTCATCCCGGGCTGTCCCCGCTGCACCGGAGCCTTCGATCGCTGCAGATCCCGCACGGGACAGATCGGGAGAGCCGCCAGCCCGCGCGGTGGTGGCTCCGGCAGGACCCCGGCAGGACCGGCACGGTGACACTGGCAGGACTGGCACGGTGACACTGGCCGGACCGGCACGGTGACACTGGCCGGGCCGGCACGGTGACACTGGCAGGACCGTCACGGTGACATCGGGAGCTCGCAGCGAGCCCAGGGACACCCCCACACGCAGGTCGCCCCCTCTCCCGCGGCCGGTGGCAGCCGTGTCCCCAAAGCCCGGAGCCACCGAGCGCTTCCCCGCAGAGCCCGAGGCGAAGCCGGGCCCCGGGGCCAGCCCGGGCCGGTCGGGCCAGTGTCACCTCCCGTGTCCCCACGCCGCCGCGCTCCGCCCCGGCTCGCAGGGGGTCATTAGTGGCGGTGACAATGCCGGCAGCACGCGCCGGGCATTTCCATCCCGGGGAAGCTCGGGAGGGAGGAGGGAGGAGGGAAGGAGAGGGAGGGACGAACGGCGACGGTGAATGTGTAATTAAGGTGCCATTAAGAGGCGCCCAGGAGTCTCCCGGGGACCAGGGCGGGCGCAGTCGCTGCCACCCCGATGGCTCCTGGGTGCCAAAGTCCCCCCGGGCACGGCCGAGAGGGCTCAGGGGACTTCCCCCGAGGGATGCGACATCATCAGGGGCGCTGTGGCACCGGGACACCCCTCCCAAAGCCGGGCGGGACCGTCCTGTCCCGTTCCTGGGAGCGGTGACCCATCCCCAACATCCACCCGCAGCGCGTGATGGCTTTTCCTGTCCCTGCAGCATCCCCATGGCACAGGCGACACACGAACTCCGCGCTGCCACCCTGCCACCCTCACCCAGGCCAAAAACCCCAGGTTGAGGCCAAAAATCCCAGGTTTGAAAGCAAATCTCACCGTTCCTCACCGCCCCCCCCCCCCGAATTCCAGCCGCCCGGCAGGTGCCTGTTCCATTGAACACCCCCCGCCCCTCCCGCTCTTTGCAGCTCCCGAATTATTTGTGGTTCAGCGGGCACTGAATGGGGCTGGAATTCCTTAATCCACCCGCGGAGGAGCCTTCCCAGGGGCGGCCCCGTAACCCAACCCCGCCGGGCACAAAGCCGGGGAGCGCCCGGGAACGGGGCCGGGTCCCGGCTCCCCCCGGGCCGGGGCAGGGGGGCCCCGCGGCCGCGGCTTCTTTGATGGTCCCGGGCCGAGCTTTTGTCTCCTTTGCTTTGGGAATCGCACCTGGATGCGGCCGGGCTCCCCAGGGCTCGCGTTTCATCCCGCCTTGTTCCCATGCTGCGGGTTGGGGTCCGGCTGCCGCCTCACCCCGGGCGCGGTGACCCGAGGTGGTTCGGGAGGGTTTGGGTTGGGTTTTTGACAGCGGTGACCCCACAATAGTTCCAGAGCATTCCTCAGTGGTGCCAGAGCCCCCCCCAGTGTGTCCCAGTCACCCAGGATGTCCCCTGTCCCTGTCCCTGTCCCTGTTTCTGTGGCTGAGCTCAGCTCCAGCTGCGCCCGCGGGAGGACCCAGTGCCCTCTTTCCATCTTTTCCATTCGCTTTCCAACTTTTCCATTTGCTCTGCTTTTCCCTCCCGCATCCTCCCCGTGAGTAATCGGGAGCGGCCGCTCCCGGCGCTGCCAGCGGCTCCGGGGCCACCCGGGGTCACCCCGGGCAGCAGCAGCAGGAGGAGGAGGAGGGTGAGGAGGAAGGATTCTCTCTTGTTCCATCACTGTCTGCCCATGGAAATAATTCTCCATGTTGTTTATGTCTTTATTGTCATCGCTGAAGTGCCGCAGAGGAGCAGCAGCTCCTGTCCCCGCCAGGATCGGGGCAGGGCCCGCGCCGCCCCCGGGGGTGGGGGACAGCCGGGACAGCCCCTCCAGGCCGAACCCCCGAATTCCCGAGGCGGGGCAGGATCCTCCCCGCAGCCCCGGGGGCAGAAGGTGGAGCTTGGCTCGCACCGGGGCCACCTCAGCTGCCAGGGCTTGGTCACCGAGTGCCACCGGCTGTGATGGGACCTGACGGGCCGGATTCCTGCCAGGACATCTTCCCTGCCAGGGCTGGAGATCAAAGGCGATGGGACAGGGACGTGTGAGCTGCGCTCACGTGGGGCTGGGCCCGGCCCCGAGCCGGTTCTGTCCCGGTTCCACCGGCAGGAGCGGAGGGGAAGGGCCGGGAATGCTGCAGGGAGGGCAGCCCCCTCTGCATCCTGCGCCACATCCCCATCCTCATCCTCATCCCCATCTCCTCCCTCCCTCCCAAACCAAACCAGGCCTTGCCCGATGGCCCAAAAGGAAAACTCCCACTCCAGACCCGCTGTGGGGGAGCGGGGTCATCCCCAGCCGGCCCCATCCCTGTCTCAGATGTGGGACATTCCCAGTCCCAGAGGGAATTGTGCTTTGCCATCACCCAGGTTTCATCCTGGACAATGGAGAGGGATCCTTGCCTCGGCCAGGAGAGCAAATCCAGCATTACCACAGGGAAGTCTCAGGGAGGAGGGGAACCATTCCAGGGTGACCTGGGATTCCTGCAGTGCCTGACCCTAAAGGAAGTGGTTTGGGGATTTTAGGAACAGCTCCTGCCTGGCCCTTCCTCCTCCGTGCTGCCATTCCCAGCCAATTGTGAGGCTTTCCCCTGTGCCTGACCCTTTTATCCTTTTCCCACTTCCTTTTCTGAATTCCCACTCTTCCCACCATCCCAAAAGCCTCTCCAAATTTTTGCTCTTCCTGCTGAGCCATTGGCATCTCCAGAGGCTGCGGGGACGAGTCCTGCACCACTTCCAGGTGATCCTGCTCCGCTGGAGACCCGGGGATTGACCCTTCCCGTCTCCTTTTGGAGCTTTCCCAGCTCCCCTGCATCTCGTCCCCGCTGCCAGCCACATCCCGGGCCCGCATTCCTCACACCCGAGTCACCTGCTCCGGCAGGTGCCGGCCCCATCCCGGTTTCTCCCTGGAAAACACCCACAGGAAGGCGGCGCCTGCCCCTACCCCGTCCCGGGAGCCGGGAGAGGCCGGCCGGTGGGAGCGGATGCAATTCCCGGCAGTTCAGCCCTGCCTGCCCAGGATCTTTATCTCCCCCAGGGAGAGAGGAAGTGCAGGAGATTGGAATCTGGAGCTGGAAATCGGCTCGGGATCAGGACCAGCCTGCCAGGATCCTCCCTGAATCCTGCAGGATCTCTGCTGGTCTGGCCTGGAGGTGCCAGAGTCCTCCTGGAATCGTGGAACCAGAGAATCCGGGAGTGGGTTGGGTTGGAAGGACCCGGAATCCCACCCAGGGACCCCTCCCACCATCCCAGGCTGCTCCAGCCCTTCCAGCCTGGCCTGGGACACTGCCAGGGGTCCTGGGGCAGCCCCAGCTGCTCTGGGAATTCCATCCCAGCCCCTCAGGGAACAATTCCCAATTCCCAATATCCCCTCTGGCAGTGGGAGCCATTCCCTGTGTGCTGTCCCTGCAGCCCTTGTCCCCAGCCCCTCCCGGAGCCCCTTTAGGGGCTCTGAGCTCTCCCTGGAGCCTTCCCTTCTCCAGGAGAACATTCCCAGCCCTCCCAGCCTGCCTCCAGGTCCAACCCCACCTTCCTCTAGCCCTGTTTGTCACCTCCAGCCGCCTCTGGGGACTCGAAGCCCCCCGAAATGGAAGCGCCCCATCCCTGGGGAGCAGCGCCGCGTTCCCTGTGCTGGGACAGAGCCCCCGGGCCGGCAGGGCCCCGGTGATTAATGCCGGGACGCGCAGGGAAGCTCCCGGAGCCTTTGAAGTGCGGCTCGGGCAGTGCTGGAAGGCCGGAGCCGCTCTGGGGCCGGAGCGGAGCGGGGAGAGGGAAGGGAGGGAGGAAAAGTGGGAAGCGCCTCAACCTGAGCATTCCCGGCCTTGTCCAACTCGTCCCGAGGGACTCCGAGCGATGCCTCCGGTGGAGAGCTGGGATAATGAAACCAGGGATGCTGCAGAAACTTAATTTCGTTTAATTAAAAATTAAAAAAAAAAAAAAAGTGAAGAAAAAGACGGCGAGAATAAAGGATCAGGAAAGGATTGTCCCGGGAAACTTCCTCCGGGATTTGGGAAATGCTCCAGGCAGGGCTGGGCGGGCTGGGCCGTGTTCCCTCAGCTCATCCCGGGGCTGGGAGGGGCTCCTGGAGAGGGGGGCCCGAGGGAGCAGTGGGATTCCATCCCCAGGGATTTATTTGGGGGATGCAGGAGGTGGGATCAGGTCCCGGCAGTGCCGGGGCCGAGGGAAAGACACGGGATGGGGCTGGCAGGAGGAATTCAGGTGTCCCAAACGAAATCCATGGGGTGGGATAAATCCAGGGGGTGGGATAAATCCGCAGGATGGGATAAATCCGCAGGGTGGGATGAAGGGATGTGGCTGGAGGTCTGCAGGGACTCAGGTCACCCTTCATGGTGGCAGCAAGTCCTCGCTGTCCCTTTTCCCAGCCCCGAGCTGCTTTCCCAGGCTCCCGTCCCCGCATCCTCGGAGGATTTGGGGTGACTGGAGCCGAAGGGTTTCCTGTTGGCTCCTTTTGCTGTGGTTGGGCTTAATTTGGTTACAGATGTTTGTCCCAACAGGAGAAATCCCATGAAAACACAGACAAACTCCAGCTTTGTGCTGGAAAAACCACCCGGGGCTCCTGCAGCAAGCCGGGATTTCTCTGGAGGTGGAATCAGCTCTTCATGCAGGGGAGGGGGTCACTGGCAGCACAAATTCAGGAGAACAAATCCCCACCCCCTTCGCAGCCCGTGCCCAGCTCCAATCCGGAGCCTTTGTGGTTCCACAAAGCCTGGACCTCCTCCCGACTCCAGAGGCGCTCCCGGTTTTCCTGCAGGACGCAGGAAATGCACCGGGCACCGTGAGAACGGCGCTCCTGTGGTGGTGCCCGGCCCTGACCGGAGGGAGTGGGGACGGGAGCGCTGGAGACTTCCCCAGCTTCCCATCCCAAAGGTCTGCCCGCTCCAGAGGAGCTCCGGGATGCTCCCGCGGGGCTTTGGGGGGCGGCCCGGGAACAGCAGAGGGGCTGGAGCAGGATCCCAAGGACTGGGGGCAGAGATTGCAGGGATGGGGGGCCGAGATCCCAGGGACTGGGGGGCAGAGATCCCAAGGACTGGGGGCAGAGATCCCAGGGATTGTGGGGCAGAGATCCCAAGGATGGGGGGCCGAGATCCCAGGGATTGGGGGGCAGAGATCCCAAGGACTGGGGGCAGAGATCCCAGGGATTGGGGGGCAGAGATCCCAAGGATGGGGGGCCGAGATCCCCAGGGATTTGGGTTGTAGAGATCCCCAGAGATCTGGGAGGAGGATCCCAAGGGATTTGGGTTGCAGAGATCCTCATGGATCTGGGAAGAGGATCCCAAGGGATTTGGGTTGCAAAGTTCCCCAGGGGTTGTCCCTGCTCCCGGAGGGGATGCAGAACCCAGCGGCAGCCAGGGCTGCTCTGGCTCAGCTGCTGCAGCCCCACAGCTCCCAATCCCTTCCCTCATCCCATTCCCCCTCTCCATTCCCCCTCCCCATTCCCTGCCCCGCGGGATCTGCCGGGAGGCTCCCGAAGCTCCTTCCATGCAGGAATTCCAGCATCCCACTCTTATGTAACCCAAGGCTGATTTTATTGATTTATCACAGCGGGTGATTCCAAGCTCCAGCAGCTCCCTCTACGGGCTGGGAGCACCGGGAGGTGACTCAGCCTTTGGGATTGCTGCTCCTCTCCCATGGCTTGGAATTCCTGCTCTCCCTTGGTTTGGGATTGTTCCTCTTCCATGGCTTGGGATTGTTCCTGTCCCCACGGGTTGGGATTGCTCCTATCCCATGGTTTGGGATTGTTCCTGTCCCATGGGTTGGGATTGTTCCTCTCCCATGGGTTGGGATTGCTCCTCTCCCATGGTTTGGGATTGTTCCTCTCTCATTATTTGGGATTCCTGCTCTCCCATGGTTGGGGATTCCTGTCCTTCCATCATCCCTCCCCGGTCTCCCTGCCCATCCTTTGGCGCCCCGTGCAGGACAAACCCTGCCCCCGAATCCCTTGGGGCCTCCAAGGTCGGCACCTGTGTGGATTTGACCCCAAAAACCTCAGGCGGTGACGCCGCCCTCGAAGCCCAGGGACATCCACGCTCCTGGAATTCCTCATCCACAACAACAACGCGTCACGGGAGCGGAGCAGCTCCGGGAGAGGCGGCTCCGGCTCTGCCCAAGAGCCCCGGGCCAGGGCGGGGCGGCTCCGGGGCTCCGGCCCCGGTTTCCTGTTTGCGCTGCCCACAGCGGCCCCGCAGCCCCGGCAGGGCCTTTCCCGGCTCCGGGGCTGGCGTTGGGAGCAGGTTCCCGGGATACGCGCGGCATCAAAGGGATCCGGCCGGGCTGGCATCCCCAGGATGCCGCGGTAATTGCGGGGTGTCCTGGCCCGGCCCGGCCCGGCTCTGCTGAGGTTGCTGTGCTGGAGAGGAGCGGGGCCGGCAGAACACGGGGGAAGGGCTTCCCTCGGCTCCAGAAAACAGGGACGGCCTGGGATGAGGGGGCTCTAAAGCTCTGCCACGGGCAGGGACAATTCCACCGGCCCAGGCTGCTCCAAGGTCTGTCCAGGCTGGCCCGGGACACTTCCACTGCAGAGATCCCGTCACAGAAACGTCCTGAACTGGTGTTCCCAAAAACCGCTTTTCTCTGGGAATTCCGGCTGTTCCACAGCCAGGGGAACAGGGAAAAGGGACAGGCAGCAGTGCCTGACTGCTGGATCCAGATCTGAGGGCTCTCCGTGGCTTTCCATAGATCTGGAAAGTGTTTTGTGCATCCTCAAATGTTTTATCCACCCTTGGGGACTGGGGCTGCTCTGGGTGCTTCCAATGGTCTCAATCCATGGATCAATTCCCCTGGGAGAACCCTCCTCCTCCTCCTCCTCCTCCTCCTCCTTCCCAATACCCCTGGACACTTTTCCAGAGAAGAAAGTGAAGTCCATCCGACTCGGCTGTTTGGAACAGCTCATCCTGCCCCATCCCATTTCCCTCTTTCCCAGGCCAAACCTCCCTTGCTCTTCCCTAATTGCTGCATTTTCCACAATCATCGCCGGGCTCTGGGAGACAATCCCCAGGGAAGGAGGCTGGGAGCTGGGATCCCTCCAGGCCGGACATCCATGAGCATCCCCCTGTCCCCTTTCAGGAGTCGAGGCTGCAGGAGCTGGATGTGGCTCCATTGACACCGGGATAAATCCTGGAATTGCTGCCATGGGAAGGGATTTTACAGCTCATTCCACAGGGAACGCCTTCCGTGGGCCCCATGAGGATAAATCCTGAGTGGATAAATCCTGCATGGATAAATCCTGAGTGAATAAATCCCATATGGATAAATTCTGAGTGGATAAACCCCACATGGATGAATCCCACATGGATAAATTCTGCGTGGATAAATTCTATGTGGATAAATCCCATATGGATAAATCCTGAGTGGATAAACCCCACATGGATGAATCCCACA
>QUSF01001059.1:0-16155 GCA_003676055.1 Chloebia gouldiae | reverse complement strand
CCCCCCCAGTTCATCCCAGTTCCTCCCAGTGCCCCCAGACCCCTGAGCCGTCGCCCCCAGTACCTCCCATTACCTCCCCAGTGCTCCCAGACCCCTCTGCCATTGCCCCCAGACCCCTGTGCCATCGCTCCCAGTGCCCCCAGACCTCTGTGCCATCACCCCCAGTACCTCCCAGTGCACCCCAGTCCCCCCATTGCTCCTGCAGTCCCCCCCAGTGCCCCCAGACCCCTCTGCCACCGCCCCCCGTGCCCCCATCCCGACCCACTGCGCGCCCCCCGTTATCTCCGTGCCCCCCCACTTACCCCGCTGGGTCCCCAGCGCCCCTTCCCGGTCACCACCCGGTTCCCGGTGCCTCCGGTGCCCCCCCCCCGCCCCGCCCCTACCGGGCGTTACCGCCGCCCGCACGCGGAACCGGCGAGCGCCACGTGACAGCAGCGACTTCCGCTTCCGGTGCCGCCATGACACCTACAGGGGCACGGGGGCCGCCATGACACCTACAGGGGTACGGGGGCAGCCATGACACCTACAGGGGCACAAGGGCTGCTATGACACCTACAGGGCACCGGGGCCGCCATGACACCTACAGGGGCAGCCTTGACACCTACAGGGCACAGGAGGCTGCCATGACACCTACAGGGGCAGCCATGACACCTACAGGGCACAGGAGGCTGCCATGACACCTACAGAGGCAGCTGCTGGTCCCGGAGCTTGTTGGGGACCAGCTGGGCACGGCCCAGGGGATCCCCTCGGTGCCCCAGCCCTGCCCTGTGCCTGCACCTCAGTCTGGGGGCAGCAGAGGGGCTGGGGAGCCCTGGGTGCTGGGGATATCCCCGTGAGGAGTGGCAGCAGCGCTGTCGGGGCTGGCACTGCCGCTCTCCCCACTCTGCTGCTGCCACTGGGGTCCCCCAGGTGTGGGGACGCTTTGCTGAGACCCTCCAGGCTGTGCCCAGAGCCGTCAGGATTCCTGGAGAGGCTTCTCTTCAGAGCTGGAACATGGACTCTGCGTCACCATTTGTGGGGAGCAGCAGAAGGGCTGGGGGGACGCTCCTATTCCTCGTCCTGGGAGTTTGTCACTCCCAAGGACATCCTGCTGGGAACTGAGGCTGCTTCCTCAGCGATGTGGGGCAGATCTGGCTGGGAACTGCAGGCAAAGATCCCCTCCTCACTAACGGCTGTTTGTCTGCCAGGGGCAGGAAAGCAAAAAAAAACTCACCAGCTTCTAAAAACATCAGCTTTATTCCCACTGCCAGGAGCCCTGCTCCTCCTCACAGCCCATCCAGACTCCTCCTGACGCCAAGGGACAGCGCCTGGCCAGCCCTATCTGTAGGAATTGGCCTTGTGTTTTGGCAGGAAGGTGAAGCTGGGCGGGACGGGGCCCAGGAGAAGCTCACTGGGAAAAAGAACAAATCCTAGAATTAATCCAGAGACCTCAAATCCCCTCCAGTGTCACCCCAGCCGTGGGCAAGGACACCTCCCACTAGCCCAGGCTGCTCCCAGCCCTGTCCAGCCTGGCCTTGGGCACTGCCAGGAAGGAAAAACAACAAAACTAAACCCAAGGAGGGGTCAGTGCTCAGTCCCCAGCTGTCCAATGGCCCTACAGGGTCTCTGCCACGTCCCTTTTTAGCAACTGAAATGAAATTTGATGCTTCACTACCTTATTTTGATCCAATCATCCACGTTTTGGCTGGCCATGAGGGTCTCCAGGTAATCCCTTCCCAGGTAATAGGGCGGCCGCTCGTTGATTTTCTGAGGTAGGTGCTCCAATAACCCGACTGGAACGTACCTGGAACAAAATGAAATGCAACAGCAGTGAGAGCTAGGGATTCATGAATGATTTGTTCACAGAATCCTCCTGGCTGGGCAGGGTTACCTGCACAGGAAGGAGAGCCATTCCAGCAGGAATTTCCTGGTTTTCTCCACTCCCTGAGTGTCTGACCCCCAGTGCTCGAGGCCATAGTTGGTGAAGTCCTTGAGGATCTCAAATCTCTCACTGGAGGAGATATCCCAGTGTCTCTGCTCCTTGATTTCCGTGAAAAGCCAGGGTTTGATGAGCGCCCCTCTGCAGCCAAAACAAAAAAAAAAGGGATTGTTATTCCCATCACTGATGCTCCTGAAGATTTGAGACACTTTCCAGCACTGATTTCCCAGCCAATTCTGCTTTAAATCTTCTTTTCCATTCCAACAAGAAGTCACAACTGATACAAACTGATTTTACCAATTGTCGGAGTGGTTTCACTGAGAGGAAATTCCACGCTTTGGGGTTTGTTTAGGGATTTTAAATACATTTTTTTTTATCCTCCTCTTGAACCACCAGAGCTCAGGAGTGAAGGGCAACACAGGCACTTGCCTTGCAATCATGATTCCAGAAACTCCCATCTGCATGGCTTGATTTGCATCTTCATAGGACAAAATATCCCCGTTTCCTGCCCGGAAAGGAGGGAGAAGCCAGAGGTCAAAGAGATCCGTGAGGACAAGTCAAAGTGAGCTAATCCAGGCATGGAATAAAATTCAAAATGGACACAATGTCCAAGAGCCAGATGGTCCAAAGAGGCTCCTGGTTTGGCTTCCCAGGGATGTTTCTGATGGATGTTCCCTTACAAGGAAAAAAGGAGCCTTCTCTTTTTTCCTTTGCTCTCAGCTAATTTCCTTGAAGGTTTTGAGATTTTTGTGCCACAAAATGCAAGAAAAGCCCTTCAAAAGGGGGTTTAATCACCCCAAGCGATTCGTGTCCCTTCCCTCAGCAGCACCAGGGATGCTCCAGCCTTTCCCCCAGGCGAAGCATCCTCGGGAACATTGGGAACACGTTCTTTCCCCCCATTCTGAAGGGATCTGAGCGCCAGAGGAAGCCCCACGTACCGAAGAGAGGCATGGGGCTGGCAATGCGGGCACACTGGGCGATGTAATGCCAGTCTGCACTCCGGGTGTACCTCTGCTCCCGGGAGCGCCCGTGCAGCTGTGGAGAGAGGCAGGGACAGAATCAGGGACAGAGACAGGGACAGACACGGGGACAGAGCCAGGGACAGCCAGGGACAGACAAAGGGACAGAGACAGGGACAGCTGCTGCGCTGCGGGAGGGACAGAGCCAGGGACAGAATCAGGGACAGAGACAGGGACAGAGCCAGGGACAGAGCCAGGGACAGCCAGGGACAGACACAGGGACAGAAACAGGGACAGAGACAGGGACAGAGACAGGGACAGAGACAGGGAGGGACAGAGCCAGGGACAGAGCCAGGGACAGAGGCAGGGACAGAGGCAGGGACAGAGGCAGGGACAGAGCCAGGGAGGGACAGAGCCAGGGACAGAGACAGGGACAGACACAGGGACAGAGGCAGGGACAGAGGCAGGGACAGAGACAGGGAGGGACAGAGCCAGGGACAGCCAGGGACAGAGGCAGGGACAGAATCAGGGACAGAAACAGGGACAGAAACAGGGACAGAGGCAGGGACAGAGGCAGGGAGGGACAGAGCCAGGGAGGGACAGAGCCAGGGAGGGACAGAGCCAGGGACACCTTACTGCACAACAAGGGAGGGACAGAGCCAGGGAGGGACAGGGCCAGGGACAGAGGCAGGGACAGAAACAGGGACAGAGGCAGGGAGGGACAGAGCCACAGACACCTTACTGCACAACAAGGGAGGGACAGAGCCAGGGACAGACAGGGCCAGGGACACCTCGCTGCCCAGGCAGGGAGGGACAGGAGGCAGGGACACCAGGGTGGGGAAGGGAGCCTTGGGATTGGCCTTGGGATCGACCTCGGGATCGACTTCAGGATCTGTGGGTGCTGACGGAGCAGAGCTGGGTAAGGGATCCCTTGGGATGCATCGCTGGATTCACAGAATTCACAGAACCACCAGGTTGGAAGAAACTGTAAAAGTCATCGAGTCCAACCCAGCCCTAGCTCCTAAAACTCAACCCTGGCACCCAGTGCCACATCCAGGCTTTGTTAAACACACCCAGGGGTGGTGACTCCACCACCTCCCCAGGAAAACCATTCCAGAACTTTCTCACTCCTTCCTTAAAAAACTTTTGCCTAATATCCAACCTGAATTTCCCTTGACACAGCTCGAGGCTGTGTCCTCTGGTTCTGTCAGTTCCTGGAGAAAGAGCCCAACCCCTTCCCAAACTGAGGGGCCCAGCAGAACAGGATTTAGAGCCAGGGGTGCTGGCAGCAGGCTGAGGGAGGGCTGAGCAGAGCTGAAAGGGCTGGAGGCTTTTGGGGTGATATCTGGGCTATTTGTGAGCCAGAGGAAGAAGTGGCTCTCTGCAGGGAATGCACTGTGGGCCAGAACTAATCCCCACACAGAGCTCCTGCCTGGGGGAAACTCCTGCCCCAGAGCGCTGCAGGAATTCCCCCATCCCTGGAATTGTCCAAGGACAGGCTGGACAGGGCTTGGAGCAGCCTGGGACAGTGGAAAGGGATGGGATCAACTTTAAGGTCCCTTCCCAAACCACCCTGGGATTCCACGATCACGAACCCAAGGCTTGGGAGCGGGGAGGAAAACACCCTGTGCACCTGGATTTTCCTTTTTTATTGGCAGAGGACACTGAAAGGCAGGGGAAGCTCATCCCCACCTCATCTCCAGGCAGAACTCCCCAACCACCAAGCCCACACATCCAGCCCCGTACCGTGACCATGGACGCGCCCCACTCCCGGATCCTGGGGATGAGTTTGTGAGCCACGTTAACCTTTTCCTGCACGCCAGTCCGGATCTTCACTGTCACTGGGACATCCAGCACCTGCAGGGGTGGGAAGGTGAGGCCAAGCTGGACTGGGCTCCATCAGCTCAGCTCAGCCCCAGGTGCTGCGACTCACCGAGTTCATCCCGCGGACGATCTGCTCGAACTTGTTGGAGCGAGTCATCAGAGCACAGCCTCCTCCCTGAGGGACACAACACGGACCTCAGCCCCTTCCTCACAGAGTGGAGCGTCCTTGGAGCATCTCCAAGTTTGGAGAAAGTGGATCCTTCAAGCAAAAATTCTCCAGAGTGCATTTCCCTCCCAAATCCCACCAGCCATTCCCTGCTCCTTATTCCCCTTCTCACTGAGATCATAAATGAGCTGGGAGCTCTGGATGCGACTGGAAAGAGCAATCAGGCAGCAGAGGATGAGGGTGAAGACAAAGATTCATGGAAGGAAAATGCAGCACAGAACTTCTCACCTTCTTGTAGACCAGGTCAATGGGACACCCGACGTTGATGTCAACGAAATCCACATCAATTGTCCTGTTCAGGAGCTCTGCACACTTGGTCATGGTGTCTGGAAAGGCTCCCTCCAGCTGCCAAAGGGAAAGAGCTTCCCTGAGCTCCCTTTTCCCCTGGGAAGTGAGTTTCTGGAGGGTTGTGGGGTGCTAAGGCTCACCTGCACCCCGAAGATGTCCTCGGTGTGGTGGCGTTTGAGCAGAGCCCACTCGGAGGACTGGCCCTGGAGCAGGTTGGTGCACACAGCCATCTCCCCACAGGTGACATCTGCCCCAAAACGTTTGCAGATCCGTCGGAAAGGGAGGTTTCCACACTGCCAGGGACAGCAGGGACAGCGGGGACAGCGGGGACAGGGATTGTCTCGAGATCTGCTCTGTTCCAACCGTGCCCACAGCGAGCTTTGGCACAAGGATGGAGTTCCCGACTTACCGTGGTCAGTGGAGCCAGGTAGAGCTTGCCTTGGATTTCCAGCTGGAAAACAGGGATGGAGGAGCAGGTCAGCAGAGCTGCAATGGTTTTTGTGGGATCACAGAATGGTTTGGCTTGGAAAGGACCTCAAGGATAATCCAATTCCATGCCCTGGCCATGGGCAGTGACCCTTCCACTATCCCAGGGTGCTTCAAGCCCCGTCCAGCCTGGCCTTGGACACTTCCAGGGATGAGGCAGCCACAGCTGCTCTGGGAATTCTATCCCAGCCCCTCCCCACCCTCACAGGGAGGAATTCCTTTCATATATAAGAAATGCTCCAAGGGGTTTCTCTTCCATTTTTCCATGCACAACCTCCACCATGGGGCCAGGACACAAGGGACTCTCACCTTCTTCTTCTCGCATGGCCGCAGCTTCGTCACATCTTCATCTGTCAGCGGGCCCAGGGTTGGGATGGAGGGAGCAGCCTCAGCTCCTCGGGAGCTGTTCAGGACCTCAGGGTTGGGAGCACCTTCAACTCCTTGGGAGCTCTGCAGGGCCTCAGGGCTGGGAGTACCTTCTGCTCCTTGGGAGCTGTTCAGGACCTCACGTTTGGGACCACCCTCAGCTCTTGGGGAGCTCTGCAGGACCTCAGGTCTGGGATCACCCTCAGCCCTTTGGGAGCTGTTCAGGACCTCAGGGTTGGGATCACCCTCAGACCTTGGGGAGCTCTGCAGGACCTCATGTTTGGGATCACCCTCAGCTCTTTGGGAGCTCTGTACGGCCTCAGGTCTGGAATCACCCTCAGCCCTTTGGGAGCTCTGCAGGACCTCAGGTCTGGAATCACCCTCAGCCCTTTGGGAGCTCTGCAGGACCTCAGGTCTGGGGTCACCCTCAGCCCTTGGGGAGCTGTTCAGGACCTCAGGGTTGGGATCACCCTCAGCCCTTTGGGAGCTCTTCAGGACCTCAGCTTTGGGAGCATCCTCAGCTCCTCGAGAACTGTTCAGGACCTCAGGGTTGGGATCACCCTCAGCCCCGTGGGAGCTCAGCAGGGTCTCTGGTTTGGGATCTTCTCCCTGCTCCTGCAGCACAGGGCTGTCTCCCAGGCCCTCCTGGGCAGCAGAGCAGTTGCCCACCTCCGCGGATCCCCCCGTGGCTTTGCCTCCTTTCCCAGCACGGAGCCCACGGAGAAACTCCTCGGCCTTCTGGAAGCTGAACCTCCTCTTGCGCAGCTGCTGCTGGAGGTCCTTGGAGAGGCCGTTCCTCACCAGCACCTTCCCTTCCCACTGCTGGGCCAGGGCGGCGTTGAGCAGGTTCTGGTGGCCGTCGCCGAGGTGGGCCCGGCCGAAGCGGCAGGTGACGCCGTAGGGACAGCGGCCGAAGGTGTCGAAGAGGACGCAGCGCCCGCCCAGGTCGGCCGGTTTGGCCGCCAGGTACTCGGACACGTCGTGGAGGAAGCGGCAGCGCGGCCCGAAGCGGCACTGCCCGGCACAGCCCTGGGGACAGCACGGAGCAGGGCACGGTGGGCACGGGGCAGCACGGCCCAGAGCTGCTCTGAGCCTCACCTGAGATGCCCAGGTGAGGAGGGAATGCTCCCAGGGTGTGCTGCAGGAGGGAGGGATGGACACACCCCAGGGAAGGTGGTGCTTGTGATACTCAGCTCATCCCTCGCCCCCCTTTCCCAGCTGGTTTTTATGGAATTCCAGACTGGTTTAGGTTGGGGAGGACTATAAATCCCATCCAGTGCCACCTGCAGGGACATTTCCCACTCTCCCAGGCTGCTCCAAGCTCTGTCCAGCCTCACCGTGGGCACTTCCAGGGATCCAGGGGCAGCCAGAGCTGCTCTGGGCACCCTGTGCCGGGGCCTGCCCACCCTTCCAGGGAGGAATTCCATCCCAAAATGCCACCTGACCCAGCCAGAGCAGGGCCCTGTGTCCCACCTGTGTCACCGAGGGGCACAGCCTGCTCTGCTCGTAGCTCTTGGGTTTCATGCACGGGCGGTTCTTGTTCTGCCCCCGGGCTCTCTTCTTCTCTGGGCGCTCCTCCTCCTCCTCCTCCTCCTCTCCAGCATTCCCTCGGCTTTCCCCATCCTGGCCGGGCTCCTCTGCCTTCACCCTCTTGGCTGGGGGTTCACTGACCTGCTCCTCTTCCTCCTTCTCCTCCTCTTCCTCCTTGCCCCCTGCCCGCAGGTAGGCATGGAACTGCTCCTTGGAGGTGAGGAACCTGCGGGGAACGGGGGTGTCCGTGGAAAAGGGGGTCAGGAGTGGAGGGTTATGGGGGGTGCTGGGGGCAGGAGGGGCTGGGGATGGATTGGGGTGTCATGGAGAGGTCGGGAATGGACTGGGAGGGTTACGGAGGGGTCAGACATGTACTGGAGCGGTCATGGAGGAACTGGGAATGGACTGGGAAGGTTATGGAGGGACCAGGCTCGTACTGGGGGGGTCATGGAGGAACTAGGAAAGGACTGGGAGGATTCTGGGGGGGGGAGGGGTGGGGGGGGGGGGGGGTGAGGGGGGGGCGGGGAAGGGAGGGGGGGGGTGGGGGGGGGGTCGGTAAGGGACGGGGGGGTTTATGAAGGGACCGTGCAGGTACCAGTGGGGTTATGGAAGGATCAAGAATGTACCGGAGGGTGTATGAAGGGACCGGACGCATACCGGAAAAGGCCATGAAGGGCCCGAGCCCGCTCTGGGGGGGTTACGGAGGGGTGGGGCAGGTCCCTGGGGGGTTCAGGAGGGGCCGGGGCCGCCATCCCGCACTCACCGGGCTCGAACCGGCGCCACGCCGGGGGCGGCTGCGGCCGCCATGCTGCCGCGCGCGGCGATGACGTCAGGGACGGGGCGGGGCCTCCACGTGACCGGGCGCGCGCCCTATAAAAGCGGCCGGCGGCGGCGGAGCCCCGTCAGAGCGGCCGGAGCCGCGGCCGAGCGCGGTTCCTACCCTGAGGCGTTTTTGCGCTCTCCGAGGCTCGTTCGGGGGCTGCCCACACCCCCTCGCGAGCGTCAGTGTTGCCCAAGCAGGGAGAGAAGGCTGTCGTGCAACCCTCGTACCGGGCAGCGGTGTTGTCCCTTGTGGCAGCTCCTTCAGGCTTCTCTTTGGGGACACCTTTGGCTGTCCCAAAGACACTCTTTGGGCAGCTCTTTGGCTTCTCTTCGGGTGTGAGGGGGTCACAGCTGCTGCTGTGGTCTGGTCCCTGAGGGTGGGCATGGCTGAGAGGACCCCTGAGTTCAATTTAGAACTGAACAGCATCACATCAGCCAGACACTCAAAGTGCTGCTTTGTCTTTCCTTCAATTCCTGTTTTTAGGGGTATCCGGCTCTCCCGCTGCCCCACAGCTATGGGTGGAGAGGATGGAGCTCTACAGCGATGTGGGGTGCTTGGTATGGTTTTTTGTCATTTTAGGGTTATTTTTAGGCAGTGAAGGCAAGGACTGGCTGCGCAGTGCCCGAGCGATGAGCCAGCTCTTGCTCGTGAGCTGCCCTGGCCTTTGGTCCGTGGGTGGAAATTTGGGCTGAAAACCAAACAAACACATCAAACACACCAATGTTTGACCTTTCCTCTCTCCCCTGCAGCTGCCACGTCTTCCCCGTGTTTGTGCCTCTCTTTGCACCTCTCCTGCTCCACAGCCCCTCCGAGCCCGGCGAGTGCGAGGAAGATGCTGCAGTGAGGGGGCTGATGTCTCCTGGGTGACTATTTGGAGCCTTCCCGGATGAAGTTTCCTTTCCAGCTCCGTCATCTCCGCAGCCCCGTTTGACTCAACGCTTGGCTCAGCTGCTGAGAGGGCGAGAAAAGGCTGTGAAATCCAAGTGCAGCAAGACCTGGGCTCCATCTTTCCTGTCCCACGCCTTGCGCTGAATCGAAACAGAATTTTTAGCTGGGTTCAAACTGTCCATGAGGATGGACATGGGGTCAGCCCTGCTCTGTGGAGGCACCAACACGGAGACAGCTTAACTCGTGGGTTTTGTCCTAATTTAGGAGCTGCTGGAAACTCTGGAAGTGCCACTGCTCCTGGTGTTGGGGGATTACCACAATGCTGGGCACTGCAGAGTTGTGTGTGCACCTCAGGTGGAGGTGAAAGTGCACGTGGGGCTTGAATTCTGGAATTGTTTAAATTGAACAATTCTTGAATTGTTTTCCTGTTTTAGCTCGGTTCTTTCCAGATGCTCCATCAGAAATGGCTCTTGGGAGGAGCTGGGAGCCCTGTGGGTGCTCCTGCTGCGGCCAAGGGTGGGCAGGTTGCACCATGAGGCCAGGCTGCTGTGGGAAGAGCTTTGGGGCTGATTGGGTGTTAATTAGTTCTGGAGTGAAATATGAGGAATGCAAAATACTATTTTAAGCTTCAGCTTGGCTGGGGGAAGGAAGGAAGGAAGGAAACGAGGCTCTGGGGATGAATGAAGTGATTTCACTGCTGGTTTTTTGGGGCAATAAAGCCTGAAGTCAGAGCTCTTTGGGCTGGCTGCACCCAGCTGAGGTCAGACTTCGGCATCTAATCCCTGCTCAGGCCTCTGGCTCGGCAGCTTTACGAGGCTGAGCCTTGGATGAGCTTCCCAACAAAGCCTTTCCCAGGCTGGACAGGGCTTGGAGCAACCTGCTCTAGTGGAAGATGTCCTTGGCCATTCAGGGGTGGGAACGGGTGAGCTTTGAGGTCTCTTCCAACCCAAACCATTCCACGCTGGGTTTGGAGAGGTGCTGGCTCTTGTCTCCTTCATCTTTTCAGCCCTTCAGGTCATGCTGAGGTTGGAAAAGGAGCCAGGGGAACGAGGAGCTGGATAAATGTGGGGTGAACACAGAGCTTGGAAGGCCAGAGCTGTCACTCCCACATCCTCCAGCAGCTCCAGAGAAAACCAATCCCCAAAAATTCACTGGGAAAGGCCAAGGCAGGAAAAAGGGAAAGGTTGATTACAGGAAAGTGGGATATAGATACAGCGAGAGCTAAGTCAGGAAAAGTTCAGCTCCTTCAAGGTCCAAGTTAAACACGTAGTAATGAACCTGCCCCTTCCACAGGCTCCCACACAAAAGTCGGATGTGTCAAGCCCCGGGGTCTGAATTAGGAATTAGCCAAAAAACGAGGCTCTGTAGCAGCCCCAAGAGCAGCTGCTGTGAGGAGAGAGCTTTGGGCTGGCCACACTGGTCCAGAGCTGTGCTGAATGTTGTGACAACCTCTGCTGGTCACAGTGCCAGGGGGCTGAATGCCCCAGGTGTGGGGTGGCTGTGTGGGAAGCTGCGGGGGCACCTCCGGCTCCTGTCATTCTGCTCAGAGCAAATCCATTCTTCATGTGTTGTCTCCCCTTTTATCCGGTCTCGTTTCAGCAGCACAGCTTCCAGCCTTCTGCAAAGGAGACTGCTCCCATTGCTCATAAATCTCCTATCAGGAAGCTGTTTCCAAGATTAAAGCTTTCAACGTTTCCCCTCTCTGGTTACACAGCCCAGCTCCCAGTTCCCTCCCTGCTGGAATCACCAGCTCCATCCCCTCCATCTGGGCACGCCGAGGTTTCTGCCTCACACCAGGCTCTGTCTGCTCCAAGGAAAAAACCTGTGCTGGGACACTTTGGAATTGGGGTGTGCACCCCCAAAGCTTGGAAAGGGCCACTCCAGGCTCTGCATCAAGGAGTTTGGAAAGCTCTTCCTGCTGCAGGTCCCTCCTGGCTGGTGAGGAGCTGACTTAGCATTTGGAGGAGCTGAAGGTCATGATGTGGGCAAGCCCCTGGGTTTGGGATGAGCTCTGAGCGGGCTGGAGCTCGGGGCCCGTTGTGGATATTGGATCACCGGGAGCATTCCCGGAGCTGGGATAACGATCCGTGGTGACGAGGCCTTGGATTGGTGGTGTGGCTGTGGTGTGTGGGCAGGGAAAGGGCAGGAGGGAGAAGGGAAAGGCAGGAGGGAGCTGGGGAAAGGCTGGGAAAGGCAGGAGGGAGTTGGGGAAAGGCAGGAGGGAGTTGGGGAAAAGCAGGGAAAAGGCAGGAGGGAGCTGGGAAAGGCAGGAGGGAGAAGGGAAAGGCAGGAAGGAGCTGGGAAAGGCAGGGAAAGGCAGGAAGGAGCTGGGAAAGGCAGGGAAAGGCAGGAGGGAGAAGGGAAAGGCAGGAGGCAGCAGGGAAAGGCAGGGGAAAAGGCAGGAGGGAGCTGGGAAAGGCAGGAGGGAGTTGGGGAAAGGCTGGGAAAAGGCAGGAGGGAATTGGGGAAAGGCAGGAGAGGGAGATGGGAAAGGCAAGAGGGAGCTGGGAAACGCAGGAGGGAACTGGGAAAAGTCAGGAGAGGGAGCAGGGGAAGGGACGGAGCAGGGAAAGGGACGGAGCAGGGAAAGGGACGGAGCAGGGAAAGGGACCGGACATCTGGGCTCACGTGGGAGCACTCTGGGATCCCGGGGCTCTTGGCTGTGGCACTCAGCCCTTGGTTGGGAAAGCTTGGAGGAGACCCCAAACCTTTTCATCACACCCTAAAATTAGAGGCAGCCCAAGGCCCCAGCGCCGGGAGATTCCTTGGCAGAGGCTGCCGTGCTGATGGAAGAGGCAGGATGTGGCTGTTCCCAGTGCCCTGGGCATGGCAGCAGGGGGAAGGTCCCAGTTCTGGGGGCTCTGGGGGGCATCTCTCACCAGCCTTTGTCCCTCTCAGCCTTCATCACCCTCAACCCTGCTGTTCCCAGGGGTGTTGTGGGGAAGTTCCGTGGGAGGCTCCCAAAAGGAATCTTCTCTTCTGGCCTCTGCTGTCACCCGAGGTCACCTGTCCCCTTTCCATGCAGGTTGCTTAATCCCTCGTGGCTCAGCCTGTTGGGAATTAGGGGAGTTGAGGATCTGGACAGGAAAGGTGCTTGCCTTCAGCCCTTTATCTGGCCTCTTCTAATGCCCTGTGTGCCACCAGATAAAATCTTGTGTGCGTTTTTCATTTTTATTTTTACGCGAGAAAGCGACGCTGAAGTTTCCTCCTGACATTTAACTCACTCAGTCAGTGACAAACCGAATAAACATTCCTGTTTCGCTGGGACAAAGGCTCCAAGATCCTGCTGGGACTAAAATGTTTCATCATTTCCGAAGTAAAACGTTTCAGTTAAAAAAAAAAATAAGAACAACAACTAAAAATGACACGTTTCAATGTTTTTCTAATTATTTTCTCCACTTTGGCTGGAACTATTTGTCAAATCTGGCCTGGCTTCTCAAGTAGCTTTGGAACCTTCCAAAACTGCTATTTTGGGCACTTCTGCTGTTACTGATGAATAAGTTTGATCCCTGCCCTGTGTTCCTGTTCATTCCAGGTGTTTTCTGGGGTGTCTTACAGGTGGATGGAGCCTTGGTGCCACCCCTTTGGTGCCATGGGCAGGGACACCTCCCACCAACCCAGGCTGCTCCAGCCTGGCCTTGGGCACTGCCAGGGATCCAGGAGCAGCCACAGCTGCTCTGGGAATTCCAAACCACGGCCTCCCCACCTTCCCAGGGAGGAATTCCACCCCAATATCCCACCCCAATATCCCACCCCATCCTCTGGCAGTGGAAGCCATTCCCTGTGTCCTGTCCCTTCATCCCCTGTCCAAAGTCTCTCTCCACATTTCTCGTGGCTCCTTCAGGCACTAGGAAGTCACAGTTAGGTGACCCTGGAGGTTTTCCAGGCTGGACAATCCCAGTTTTCCCATCCTTTCCTCCCAGCAGAGCTGCTCCATCCGTCTGATCATCCTTGTGTCCTCTCTGGGCTGGGGCAGCTCTGCAGGTGGGGTCTCACCTGAGCAGAATCACAAAAAATAAACCTTTCCACATTTAATATAACTCTGGGAAAAAAAAAACCCCAACAAGACCTCAGTGCTGTTTCTATCCAGAGCTGTCCCTAGCACGGGATTTTTGCAGACTAAGGGTAGATGGCTTTTTTCTCCCTGCTCCTGAGGAGGAGAGGACTGATGCAATATCACCTGAACTTGGAGCAGCCCCTGCTGCAGCAGCTGAGGAGGATTTACAAAATGAGAACCATCCCCTGGATGGGGCTGGGCTGTTTTTCCATCCTGTCTGTGCTCTGGAAGACTCACCCTTACCTTAAAAACGCTTCTTCCCTGCCTCGAGGGAGAGCCACTCGTGGGGCTGTGACCTTGCTGGTGGGGGGGTGTGCCCCCTTTTCTTTTGGGATTCATATCCAGGTGGTTTAATCAGTGTCCTGTGGAGCTGTGGCGCTCCAGGCTGCTCCTGGTGCCTCGGGGGGCTGTGCTGTGCATGACCTGCATTCAGCAGCGCTGCAGGGCATCTCTCGGCCAGGATCTCTCACTTCAAGCCTAACTCGGCCCTCTCGTGACAAAAAGGCAGCTGCTCCTCTCCTGTGGACGTGGTTTTGTGCAAATCAGGGGGAGGAGAGGCAAGGAAACAGGCGGTGTTGTTCCTGGAAAATAGCGAGGTGGGAAGATGGCACAAGGGAGGGAGCGACCCGCTGGGGTTATCAGCCCTGAGAAAGACCCCACAGGATCCTGTGGGATCTTTGGGGTGTTAATGCAGGACAAACATCCCCTCAGGCTCTGCTGGGGCTCTCGGAGGCTGAAGGAGCAGCTTTTTCCCAGGCTGTTCCTGGGATGTGGGAAGTGCAGGGAAAGCAAGGAGGCTTTGGCTGGGTTTGGGGGCCTGGATGTGCCTCTGTGTGCTGGAGGGAGTGAGGAGGCTGCAGTGAGCCCTGCCACTCCCCTTCCTGAGCTGGAAAAGTCCCTCCCCAGTCCCTTCTCCCCCTCTGTCCCCAGATCCCTTCTCAGCAGGGTCTGAAGCACTTGCTCTCTAGGCTGGCTTAATTCTGCCGCGAGATTACATCTGTGTGCGTGGGTACACGAGCTCCGTCCCCCTGCTGAGTCCCAGCTCCTTCCAGCAGCGTTTGACAGGCAGGAAATGTCTCAAACCCACGGAGTTCCTCCAGAATTCGTGGGGGTGCTGGTTGGATTGAGGAACCAGATTTGTGTGGCCTCTGAGGGCATTCTTGGGAAGGAGCTGTGATCACTGGTGTGTGCTCCTCATCCCACAGGGGATTTCCTGCTCCCAGCAGGACAGATTCCATATCCCAAATTGTCCTGTCAATCCAGGACCTTGCCCAAAGTCGATTTCCATGGTTTTTGTTGTTCCCTTCAGGTGCTGGAAGGCCACAGAGAGGTCACCCCAGAGCTTCTCCAGGCTGAGCAATCCCAACTCTCCCAGCCTTTCCTTGTAGGAGCCGTGCTCCATCCTGCTAATCCTTCTCTGGACTTGCTCCAACAGGTCCGTGTCCCCAAAAAACCACCCTGAACTGGGTCAGGGAAGGGCAGCCCGAGCCGTCTGTGCTTGTTTTCATCTTCAAGGATGGCAACACAGCCCTGCCAGAGCTCCAGGAGCCTTTGGACAACGCTCCCAGGCATGGGGAGGGAATTGCTGGGGTCTGTGCAGAGCCAGGAGCTGCACCCTGATCCCTGTGGGTCCTTTCCCACTCAGGAAATGCCACGATGGATCCATGCAGAGCTGTAAAACTGCTGCTCCACAGAAGCACTGAGCTCTGAAAACAGGCGACAGCTTTCCCAAAGCTTTTACATAAGAACTGGGCTGCCCTTTCCTGGTTAAATGTGGGATCCTGATCTCCTGAGCAAGCCTGAACAGCTCGGCCTGTTTTCCCCCACAAAACCCCCCCTGTTCCCTCTCATTCCCCTGCCCCAGAGCTTTCTGCTCTAGGCAGCGTTTGCTGAACTCAGAGAGTCTCCCCACAGCTGCTTTTACTGCTGCTTCTATACAGAGCATCAATATCCACGTGCTTCATCTGTTGTCAGTGCAGGTGAACCCGGTGGGAAGAAATGAGGATGTCTGACTCCAGCAGGCTGAATGATTTCTTTATTATAACTGTGCTATAAAACATTAAAATGCTATTTAGAGGAGATACTGAAACGACAAATCTGATTGTTCTAACTCCCAAATCTCACTCACTCCCAACTCGTGACCCTCTCAGAGTCCAGCCCCAGGCTCAAACAATCCTCACCAGAACCCAACCAAGCCACCACCCCAGGGAAACAATTCTCCAAGCACATCCCACATGGGGGAAAAACAAAGAGCAGAAATAGAAATTGTTTTCTCTTTCTTTCCTCTATGAAAAATCCTGACGAGGGAAGAACGTGCCTGCCGCATTCCTTTTCATCTGGAAAGAGCTCCGGGGGATCCAGAGCGGGATCAACCTCTGGAAAATCCTTTCCCGTGGGGAAAAGGGGAGCGTTAGCCACGAGAGGGGGGTATGAGCCCGCGGAGGGGCTGCGCTGGCTCCGTCCCGCTGTCCCGGGGGTGGCAGCGGTGCCCACCCGGGCAGGGGCGAGCCCGGCCCGCGGGGTTCGGTCCCGGAGGGGCCGGGCTGGGAGAGCTGCAGCGGAGGGATGGTCCTGGGCAAGGAGAGCTGTGCGCGGCCCCGCTCCTCCCTGGGCTGCTTAAAAGCATCCTTTTCCTTGGATTGATCTGTGTTTTCTGCATTTATGTGTCTTTTCTGCATAGATCTGTGTGTGTTTTCTGCATTTATATGTGTTTTCTGCATAGGTCTGTGTTTGTTTTCTGCATGTATCTGTGTTTTCTGCATAGATCTGTGTGTGTTTTCTGCATTTATC
>QUSF01001058.1:0-16155 GCA_003676055.1 Chloebia gouldiae | reverse complement strand
GATAAATGCAGAAAACACACACAGATCTATGCAGAAAACACAGATACATGCAGAAAACAAACACAGACCTATGCAGAAAACACATATAAATGCAGAAAACACACACAGATCTATGCAGAAAAGACACATAAATGCAGAAAACACAGATCAATCCAAGGAAAAGGATGCTTTTAAGCAGCCCAGGGAGGAGCGGGGCCGCGCACAGCTCTCCTTGCCCAGGACCATCCCTCCGCTGCAGCTCTCCCAGCCCGGCCCCTCCGGGACCGAACCCCGCGGGCCGGGCTCGCCCCTGCCCGGGTGGGCACCGCTGCCACCCCCGGGACAGCGGGACGGAGCCAGCGCAGCCCCTCCGCGGGCTCATACCCCCCTCTCGTGGCTAACGCTCCCCTTTTCCCCACGGGAAAGGATTTTCCAGAGGTTGATCCCGCTCTGGATCCCCCGGAGCTCTTTCCAGATGAAAAGGAATGCGGCAGGCACGTTCTTCCCTCGTCAGGATTTTTCATAGAGGAAAGAAAGAGAAAACAATTTCTATTTCTGCTCTTTGTTTTTCCCCCATGTGGGATGTGCTTGGAGAATTGTTTCCCTGGGGTGGTGGCTTGGTTGGGTTCTGGTGAGGATTGTTTGAGCCTGGGGCTGGACTCTGAGAGGGTCACGAGTTGGGAGTGAGTGAGATTTGGGAGTTAGAACAATCAGATTTGTCGTTTCAGTATCTCCTCTAAATAGCATTTTAATGTTTTATAGCACAGTTATAATAAAGAAATCATTCAGCCTGCTGGAGTCAGACATCCTCATTTCTTCCCACCGGGTTCACCTGCACTGACAACAGATGAAGCACGTGGATATTGATGCTCTGTATAGAAGCAGCAGTAAAAGCAGCTGTGGGGAGACTCTCTGAGTTCAGCAAACGCTGCCTAGAGCAGAAAGCTCTGGGGCAGGGGAATGAGAGGGAACAGGGGGGGTTTTGTGGGGGAAAACAGGCCGAGCTGTTCAGGCTTGCTCAGGAGATCAGGATCCCACATTTAACCAGGAAAGGGCAGCCCAGTTCTTATGTAAAAGCTTTGGGAAAGCTGTCGCCTGTTTTCAGAGCTCAGTGCTTCTGTGGAGCAGCAGTTTTACAGCTCTGCATGGATCCATCGTGGCATTTCCTGAGTGGGAAAGGACCCACAGGGATCAGGGTGCAGCTCCTGGCTCTGCACAGACCCCAGCAATTCCCTCCCCATGCCTGGGAGCGTTGTCCAAAGGCTCCTGGAGCTCTGGCAGGGCTGTGTTGCCATCCTTGAAGATGAAAACAAGCACAGACGGCTCGGGCTGCCCTTCCCTGACCCAGTTCAGGGTGGTTTTTTGGGGACACGGACCTGTTGGAGCAAGTCCAGAGAAGGATTAGCAGGATGGAGCACGGCTCCTACAAGGAAAGGCTGGGAGAGTTGGGATTGCTCAGCCTGGAGAAGCTCTGGGGTGACCTCTCTGTGGCCTTCCAGCACCTGAAGGGAACAACAAAAACCATGGAAATCGACTTTGGGCAAGGTCCTGGATTGACAGGACAATTTGGGATATGGAATCTGTCCTGCTGGGAGCAGGAAATCCCCTGTGGGATGAGGAGCACACACCAGTGATCACAGCTCCTTCCCAAGAATGCCCTCAGAGGCCACACAAATCTGGTTCCTCAATCCAACCAGCACCCCCACGAATTCTGGAGGAACTCCGTGGGTTTGAGACATTTCCTGCCTGTCAAACGCTGCTGGAAGGAGCTGGGACTCAGCAGGGGGACGGAGCTCGTGTACCCACGCACACAGATGTAATCTCGCGGCAGAATTAAGCCAGCCTAGAGAGCAAGTGCTTCAGACCCTGCTGAGAAGGGATCTGGGGACAGAGGGGGAGAAGGGACTGGGGAGGGACTTTTCCAGCTCAGGAAGGGGAGTGGCAGGGCTCACTGCAGCCTCCTCACTCCCTCCAGCACACAGAGGCACATCCAGGCCCCCAAACCCAGCCAAAGCCTCCTTGCTTTCCCTGCACTTCCCACATCCCAGGAACAGCCTGGGAAAAAGCTGCTCCTTCAGCCTCCGAGAGCCCCAGCAGAGCCTGAGGGGATGTTTGTCCTGCATTAACACCCCAAAGATCCCACAGGATCCTGTGGGGTCTTTCTCAGGGCTGATAACCCCAGCGGGTCGCTCCCTCCCTTGTGCCATCTTCCCACCTCGCTATTTTCCAGGAACAACACCGCCTGTTTCCTTGCCTCTCCTCCCCCTGATTTGCACAAAACCACGTCCACAGGAGAGGAGCAGCTGCCTTTTTGTCACGAGAGGGCCGAGTTAGGCTTGAAGTGAGAGATCCTGGCCGAGAGATGCCCTGCAGCGCTGCTGAATGCAGGTCATGCACAGCACAGCCCCCCGAGGCACCAGGAGCAGCCTGGAGCGCCACAGCTCCACAGGACACTGATTAAACCACCTGGATATGAATCCCAAAAGAAAAGGGGGCACACCCCCCCACCAGCAAGGTCACAGCCCCACGAGTGGCTCTCCCTCGAGGCAGGGAAGAAGCGTTTTTAAGGTAAGGGTGAGTCTTCCAGAGCACAGACAGGATGGAAAAACAGCCCAGCCCCATCCAGGGGATGGTTCTCATTTTGTAAATCCTCCTCAGCTGCTGCAGCAGGGGCTGCTCCAAGTTCAGGTGATATTGCATCAGTCCTCTCCTCCTCAGGAGCAGGGAGAAAAAAGCCATCTACCCTTAGTCTGCAAAAATCCCGTGCTAGGGACAGCTCTGGATAGAAACAGCACTGAGGTCTTGTTGGGGTTTTTTTTTTCCCAGAGTTATATTAAATGTGGAAAGGTTTATTTTTTGTGATTCTGCTCAGGTGAGACCCCACCTGCAGAGCTGCCCCAGCCCAGAGAGGACACAAGGATGATCAGACGGATGGAGCAGCTCTGCTGGGAGGAAAGGATGGGAAAACTGGGATTGTCCAGCCTGGAAAACCTCCAGGGTCACCTAACTGTGACTTCCTAGTGCCTGAAGGAGCCACGAGAAATGTGGAGAGAGACTTTGGACAGGGGATGAAGGGACAGGACACAGGGAATGGCTTCCACTGCCAGAGGATGGGGTGGGATATTGGGGTGGGATATTGGGGTGGAATTCCTCCCTGGGAAGGTGGGGAGGCCGTGGTTTGGAATTCCCAGAGCAGCTGTGGCTGCTCCTGGATCCCTGGCAGTGCCCAAGGCCAGGCTGGAGCAGCCTGGGTTGGTGGGAGGTGTCCCTGCCCATGGCACCAAAGGGGTGGCACCAAGGCTCCATCCACCTGTAAGACACCCCAGAAAACACCTGGAATGAACAGGAACACAGGGCAGGGATCAAACTTATTCATCAGTAACAGCAGAAGTGCCCAAAATAGCAGTTTTGGAAGGTTCCAAAGCTACTTGAGAAGCCAGGCCAGATTTGACAAATAGTTCCAGCCAAAGTGGAGAAAATAATTAGAAAAACATTGAAACGTGTCATTTTTAGTTGTTGTTCTTATTTTTTTTTTTAACTGAAACGTTTTACTTCGGAAATGATGAAACATTTTAGTCCCAGCAGGATCTTGGAGCCTTTGTCCCAGCGAAACAGGAATGTTTATTCGGTTTGTCACTGACTGAGTGAGTTAAATGTCAGGAGGAAACTTCAGCGTCGCTTTCTCGCGTAAAAATAAAAATGAAAAACGCACACAAGATTTTATCTGGTGGCACACAGGGCATTAGAAGAGGCCAGATAAAGGGCTGAAGGCAAGCACCTTTCCTGTCCAGATCCTCAACTCCCCTAATTCCCAACAGGCTGAGCCACGAGGGATTAAGCAACCTGCATGGAAAGGGGACAGGTGACCTCGGGTGACAGCAGAGGCCAGAAGAGAAGATTCCTTTTGGGAGCCTCCCACGGAACTTCCCCACAACACCCCTGGGAACAGCAGGGTTGAGGGTGATGAAGGCTGAGAGGGACAAAGGCTGGTGAGAGATGCCCCCCAGAGCCCCCAGAACTGGGACCTTCCCCCTGCTGCCATGCCCAGGGCACTGGGAACAGCCACATCCTGCCTCTTCCATCAGCACGGCAGCCTCTGCCAAGGAATCTCCCGGCGCTGGGGCCTTGGGCTGCCTCTAATTTTAGGGTGTGATGAAAAGGTTTGGGGTCTCCTCCAAGCTTTCCCAACCAAGGGCTGAGTGCCACAGCCAAGAGCCCCGGGATCCCAGAGTGCTCCCACGTGAGCCCAGATGTCCGGTCCCTTTCCCTGCTCCGTCCCTTTCCCTGCTCCGTCCCTTTCCCTGCTCCGTCCCTTCCCCTGCTCCCTCTCCTGACTTTTCCCAGTTCCCTCCTGCGTTTCCCAGCTCCCTCTTGCCTTTCCCATCTCCCTCTCCTGCCTTTCCCCAATTCCCTCCTGCCTTTTCCCAGCCTTTCCCCAACTCCCTCCTGCCTTTCCCAGCTCCCTCCTGCCTTTTCCCCTGCCTTTCCCTGCTGCCTCCTGCCTTTCCCTTCTCCCTCCTGCCTTTCCCTGCCTTTCCCAGCTCCTTCCTGCCTTTCCCTGCCTTTCCCAGCTCCTTCCTGCCTTTCCCTTCTCCCTCCTGCCTTTCCCAGCTCCCTCCTGCCTTTTCCCTGCTTTTCCCCAACTCCCTCCTGCCTTTCCCCAACTCCCTCCTGCCTTTCCCAGCCTTTCCCCAGCTCCCTCCTGCCTTTCCCTTCTCCCTCCTGCCCTTTCCCTGCCCACACACCACAGCCACACCACCAATCCAAGGCCTCGTCACCACGGATCGTTATCCCAGCTCCGGGAATGCTCCCGGTGATCCAATATCCACAACGGGCCCCGAGCTCCAGCCCGCTCAGAGCTCATCCCAAACCCAGGGGCTTGCCCACATCATGACCTTCAGCTCCTCCAAATGCTAAGTCAGCTCCTCACCAGCCAGGAGGGACCTGCAGCAGGAAGAGCTTTCCAAACTCCTTGATGCAGAGCCTGGAGTGGCCCTTTCCAAGCTTTGGGGGTGCACACCCCAATTCCAAAGTGTCCCAGCACAGGTTTTTTCCTTGGAGCAGACAGAGCCTGGTGTGAGGCAGAAACCTCGGCGTGCCCAGATGGAGGGGATGGAGCTGGTGATTCCAGCAGGGAGGGAACTGGGAGCTGGGCTGTGTAACCAGAGAGGGGAAACGTTGAAAGCTTTAATCTTGGAAACAGCTTCCTGATAGGAGATTTATGAGCAATGGGAGCAGTCTCCTTTGCAGAAGGCTGGAAGCTGTGCTGCTGAAACGAGACCGGATAAAAGGGGAGACAACACATGAAGAATGGATTTGCTCTGAGCAGAATGACAGGAGCCGGAGGTGCCCCCGCAGCTTCCCACACAGCCACCCCACACCTGGGGCATTCAGCCCCCTGGCACTGTGACCAGCAGAGGTTGTCACAACATTCAGCACAGCTCTGGACCAGTGTGGCCAGCCCAAAGCTCTCTCCTCACAGCAGCTGCTCTTGGGGCTGCTACAGAGCCTCGTTTTTTGGCTAATTCCTAATTCAGACCCCGGGGCTTGACACATCCGACTTTTGTGTGGGAGCCTGTGGAAGGGGCAGGTTCATTACTACGTGTTTAACTTGGACCTTGAAGGAGCTGAACTTTTCCTGACTTAGCTCTCGCTGTATCTATATCCCACTTTCCTGTAATCAACCTTTCCCTTTTTCCTGCCTTGGCCTTTCCCAGTGAATTTTTGGGGATTGGTTTTCTCTGGAGCTGCTGGAGGATGTGGGAGTGACAGCTCTGGCCTTCCAAGCTCTGTGTTCACCCCACATTTATCCAGCTCCTCGTTCCCCTGGCTCCTTTTCCAACCTCAGCATGACCTGAAGGGCTGAAAAGATGAAGGAGACAAGAGCCAGCACCTCTCCAAACCCAGCGTGGAATGGTTTGGGTTGGAAGAGACCTCAAAGCTCACCCGTTCCCACCCCTGAATGGCCAAGGACATCTTCCACTAGAGCAGGTTGCTCCAAGCCCTGTCCAGCCTGGGAAAGGCTTTGTTGGGAAGCTCATCCAAGGCTCAGCCTCGTAAAGCTGCCGAGCCAGAGGCCTGAGCAGGGATTAGATGCCGAAGTCTGACCTCAGCTGGGTGCAGCCAGCCCAAAGAGCTCTGACTTCAGGCTTTATTGCCCCAAAAAACCAGCAGTGAAATCACTTCATTCATCCCCAGAGCCTCGTTTCCTTCCTTCCTTCCTTCCCCCAGCCAAGCTGAAGCTTAAAATAGTATTTTGCATTCCTCATATTTCACTCCAGAACTAATTAACACCCAATCAGCCCCAAAGCTCTTCCCACAGCAGCCTGGCCTCATGGTGCAACCTGCCCACCCTTGGCCGCAGCAGGAGCACCCACAGGGCTCCCAGCTCCTCCCAAGAGCCATTTCTGATGGAGCATCTGGAAAGAACCGAGCTAAAACAGGAAAACAATTCAAGAATTGTTCAATTTAAACAATTCCAGAATTCAAGCCCCACGTGCACTTTCACCTCCACCTGAGGTGCACACACAACTCTGCAGTGCCCAGCATTGTGGTAATCCCCCAACACCAGGAGCAGTGGCACTTCCAGAGTTTCCAGCAGCTCCTAAATTAGGACAAAACCCACGAGTTAAGCTGTCTCCGTGTTGGTGCCTCCACAGAGCAGGGCTGACCCCATGTCCATCCTCATGGACAGTTTGAACCCAGCTAAAAATTCTGTTTCGATTCAGCGCAAGGCGTGGGACAGGAAAGATGGAGCCCAGGTCTTGCTGCACTTGGATTTCACAGCCTTTTCTCGCCCTCTCAGCAGCTGAGCCAAGCGTTGAGTCAAACGGGGCTGCGGAGATGACGGAGCTGGAAAGGAAACTTCATCCGGGAAGGCTCCAAATAGTCACCCAGGAGACATCAGCCCCCTCACTGCAGCATCTTCCTCGCACTCGCCGGGCTCGGAGGGGCTGTGGAGCAGGAGAGGTGCAAAGAGAGGCACAAACACGGGGAAGACGTGGCAGCTGCAGGGGAGAGAGGAAAGGTCAAACATTGGTGTGTTTGATGTGTTTGTTTGGTTTTCAGCCCAAATTTCCACCCACGGACCAAAGGCCAGGGCAGCTCACGAGCAAGAGCTGGCTCATCGCTCGGGCACTGCGCAGCCAGTCCTTGCCTTCACTGCCTAAAAATAACCCTAAAATGACAAAAAACCATACCAAGCACCCCACATCGCTGTAGAGCTCCATCCTCTCCACCCATAGCTGTGGGGCAGCGGGAGAGCCGGATACCCCTAAAAACAGGAATTGAAGGAAAGACAAAGCAGCACTTTGAGTGTCTGGCTGATGTGATGCTGTTCAGTTCTAAATTGAACTCAGGGGTCCTCTCAGCCATGCCCACCCTCAGGGACCAGACCACAGCAGCAGCTGTGACCCCCTCACACCCGAAGAGAAGCCAAAGAGCTGCCCAAAGAGTGTCTTTGGGACAGCCAAAGGTGTCCCCAAAGAGAAGCCTGAAGGAGCTGCCACAAGGGACAACACCGCTGCCCGGTACGAGGGTTGCACGACAGCCTTCTCTCCCTGCTTGGGCAACACTGACGCTCGCGAGGGGGTGTGGGCAGCCCCCGAACGAGCCTCGGAGAGCGCAAAAACGCCTCAGGGTAGGAACCGCGCTCGGCCGCGGCTCCGGCCGCTCTGACGGGGCTCCGCCGCCGCCGGCCGCTTTTATAGGGCGCGCGCCCGGTCACGTGGAGGCCCCGCCCCGTCCCTGACGTCATCGCCGCGCGCGGCAGCATGGCGGCCGCAGCCGCCCCCGGCGTGGCGCCGGTTCGAGCCCGGTGAGTGCGGGATGGCGGCCCCGGCCCCTCCTGAACCCCCCAGGGACCTGCCCCACCCCTCCGTAACCCCCCCAGAGCGGGCTCGGGCCCTTCATGGCCTTTTCCGGTATGCGTCCGGTCCCTTCATACACCCTCCGGTACATTCTTGATCCTTCCATAACCCCACTGGTACCTGCACGGTCCCTTCATAAACCCCCCCGTCCCTTACCGACCCCCCCCCCACCCCCCCCCTCCCTTCCCCGCCCCCCCCTCACCCCCCCCCCCCCCCACCCCTCCCCCCCCCAGAATCCTCCCAGTCCTTTCCTAGTTCCTCCATGACCCCCCCAGTACGAGCCTGGTCCCTCCATAACCTTCCCAGTCCATTCCCAGTTCCTCCATGACCGCTCCAGTACATGTCTGACCCCTCCGTAACCCTCCCAGTCCATTCCCGACCTCTCCATGACACCCCAATCCATCCCCAGCCCCTCCTGCCCCCAGCACCCCCCATAACCCTCCACTCCTGACCCCCTTTTCCACGGACACCCCCGTTCCCCGCAGGTTCCTCACCTCCAAGGAGCAGTTCCATGCCTACCTGCGGGCAGGGGGCAAGGAGGAAGAGGAGGAGAAGGAGGAAGAGGAGCAGGTCAGTGAACCCCCAGCCAAGAGGGTGAAGGCAGAGGAGCCCGGCCAGGATGGGGAAAGCCGAGGGAATGCTGGAGAGGAGGAGGAGGAGGAGGAGGAGCGCCCAGAGAAGAAGAGAGCCCGGGGGCAGAACAAGAACCGCCCGTGCATGAAACCCAAGAGCTACGAGCAGAGCAGGCTGTGCCCCTCGGTGACACAGGTGGGACACAGGGCCCTGCTCTGGCTGGGTCAGGTGGCATTTTGGGATGGAATTCCTCCCTGGAAGGGTGGGCAGGCCCCGGCACAGGGTGCCCAGAGCAGCTCTGGCTGCCCCTGGATCCCTGGAAGTGCCCACGGTGAGGCTGGACAGAGCTTGGAGCAGCCTGGGAGAGTGGGAAATGTCCCTGCAGGTGGCACTGGATGGGATTTATAGTCCTCCCCAACCTAAACCAGTCTGGAATTCCATAAAAACCAGCTGGGAAAGGGGGGCGAGGGATGAGCTGAGTATCACAAGCACCACCTTCCCTGGGGTGTGTCCATCCCTCCCTCCTGCAGCACACCCTGGGAGCATTCCCTCCTCACCTGGGCATCTCAGGTGAGGCTCAGAGCAGCTCTGGGCCGTGCTGCCCCGTGCCCACCGTGCCCTGCTCCGTGCTGTCCCCAGGGCTGTGCCGGGCAGTGCCGCTTCGGGCCGCGCTGCCGCTTCCTCCACGACGTGTCCGAGTACCTGGCGGCCAAACCGGCCGACCTGGGCGGGCGCTGCGTCCTCTTCGACACCTTCGGCCGCTGTCCCTACGGCGTCACCTGCCGCTTCGGCCGGGCCCACCTCGGCGACGGCCACCAGAACCTGCTCAACGCCGCCCTGGCCCAGCAGTGGGAAGGGAAGGTGCTGGTGAGGAACGGCCTCTCCAAGGACCTCCAGCAGCAGCTGCGCAAGAGGAGGTTCAGCTTCCAGAAGGCCGAGGAGTTTCTCCGTGGGCTCCGTGCTGGGAAAGGAGGCAAAGCCACGGGGGGATCCGCGGAGGTGGGCAACTGCTCTGCTGCCCAGGAGGGCCTGGGAGACAGCCCTGTGCTGCAGGAGCAGGGAGAAGATCCCAAACCAGAGACCCTGCTGAGCTCCCACGGGGCTGAGGGTGATCCCAACCCTGAGGTCCTGAACAGTTCTCGAGGAGCTGAGGATGCTCCCAAAGCTGAGGTCCTGAAGAGCTCCCAAAGGGCTGAGGGTGATCCCAACCCTGAGGTCCTGAACAGCTCCCCAAGGGCTGAGGGTGACCCCAGACCTGAGGTCCTGCAGAGCTCCCAAAGGGCTGAGGGTGATTCCAGACCTGAGGTCCTGCAGAGCTCCCAAAGGGCTGAGGGTGATTCCAGACCTGAGGCCGTACAGAGCTCCCAAAGAGCTGAGGGTGATCCCAAACATGAGGTCCTGCAGAGCTCCCCAAGGTCTGAGGGTGATCCCAACCCTGAGGTCCTGAACAGCTCCCAAAGGGCTGAGGGTGATCCCAGACCTGAGGTCCTGCAGAGCTCCCCAAGAGCTGAGGGTGGTCCCAAACGTGAGGTCCTGAACAGCTCCCAAGGAGCAGAAGGTACTCCCAGCCCTGAGGCCCTGCAGAGCTCCCAAGGAGTTGAAGGTGCTCCCAACCCTGAGGTCCTGAACAGCTCCCGAGGAGCTGAGGCTGCTCCCTCCATCCCAACCCTGGGCCCGCTGACAGATGAAGATGTGACGAAGCTGCGGCCATGCGAGAAGAAGAAGGTGAGAGTCCCTTGTGTCCTGGCCCCATGGTGGAGGTTGTGCATGGAAAAATGGAAGAGAAACCCCTTGGAGCATTTCTTATATATGAAAGGAATTCCTCCCTGTGAGGGTGGGGAGGGGCTGGGATAGAATTCCCAGAGCAGCTGTGGCTGCCTCATCCCTGGAAGTGTCCAAGGCCAGGCTGGACGGGGCTTGAAGCACCCTGGGATAGTGGAAGGGTCACTGCCCATGGCCAGGGCATGGAATTGGATTATCCTTGAGGTCCTTTCCAAGCCAAACCATTCTGTGATCCCACAAAAACCATTGCAGCTCTGCTGACCTGCTCCTCCATCCCTGTTTTCCAGCTGGAAATCCAAGGCAAGCTCTACCTGGCTCCACTGACCACGGTAAGTCGGGAACTCCATCCTTGTGCCAAAGCTCGCTGTGGGCACGGTTGGAACAGAGCAGATCTCGAGACAATCCCTGTCCCCGCTGTCCCCGCTGTCCCTGCTGTCCCTGGCAGTGTGGAAACCTCCCTTTCCGACGGATCTGCAAACGTTTTGGGGCAGATGTCACCTGTGGGGAGATGGCTGTGTGCACCAACCTGCTCCAGGGCCAGTCCTCCGAGTGGGCTCTGCTCAAACGCCACCACACCGAGGACATCTTCGGGGTGCAGGTGAGCCTTAGCACCCCACAACCCTCCAGAAACTCACTTCCCAGGGGAAAAGGGAGCTCAGGGAAGCTCTTTCCCTTTGGCAGCTGGAGGGAGCCTTTCCAGACACCATGACCAAGTGTGCAGAGCTCCTGAACAGGACAATTGATGTGGATTTCGTTGACATCAACGTCGGGTGTCCCATTGACCTGGTCTACAAGAAGGTGAGAAGTTCTGTGCTGCATTTTCCTTCCATGAATCTTTGTCTTCACCCTCATCCTCTGCTGCCTGATTGCTCTTTCCAGTCGCATCCAGAGCTCCCAGCTCATTTATGATCTCAGTGAGAAGGGGAATAAGGAGCAGGGAATGGCTGGTGGGATTTGGGAGGGAAATGCACTCTGGAGAATTTTTGCTTGAAGGATCCACTTTCTCCAAACTTGGAGATGCTCCAAGGACGCTCCACTCTGTGAGGAAGGGGCTGAGGTCCGTGTTGTGTCCCTCAGGGAGGAGGCTGTGCTCTGATGACTCGCTCCAACAAGTTCGAGCAGATCGTCCGCGGGATGAACTCGGTGAGTCGCAGCACCTGGGGCTGAGCTGAGCTGATGGAGCCCAGTCCAGCTTGGCCTCACCTTCCCACCCCTGCAGGTGCTGGATGTCCCAGTGACAGTGAAGATCCGGACTGGCGTGCAGGAAAAGGTTAACGTGGCTCACAAACTCATCCCCAGGATCCGGGAGTGGGGCGCGTCCATGGTCACGGTACGGGGCTGGATGTGTGGGCTTGGTGGTTGGGGAGTTCTGCCTGGAGATGAGGTGGGGATGAGCTTCCCCTGCCTTTCAGTGTCCTCTGCCAATAAAAAAGGAAAATCCAGGTGCACAGGGTGTTTTCCTCCCCGCTCCCAAGCCTTGGGTTCGTGATCGTGGAATCCCAGGGTGGTTTGGGAAGGGACCTTAAAGTTGATCCCATCCCTTTCCACTGTCCCAGGCTGCTCCAAGCCCTGTCCAGCCTGTCCTTGGACAATTCCAGGGATGGGGGAATTCCTGCAGCGCTCTGGGGCAGGAGTTTCCCCCAGGCAGGAGCTCTGTGTGGGGATTAGTTCTGGCCCACAGTGCATTCCCTGCAGAGAGCCACTTCTTCCTCTGGCTCACAAATAGCCCAGATATCACCCCAAAAGCCTCCAGCCCTTTCAGCTCTGCTCAGCCCTCCCTCAGCCTGCTGCCAGCACCCCTGGCTCTAAATCCTGTTCTGCTGGGCCCCTCAGTTTGGGAAGGGGTTGGGCTCTTTCTCCAGGAACTGACAGAACCAGAGGACACAGCCTCGAGCTGTGTCAAGGGAAATTCAGGTTGGATATTAGGCAAAAGTTTTTTAAGGAAGGAGTGAGAAAGTTCTGGAATGGTTTTCCTGGGGAGGTGGTGGAGTCACCACCCCTGGGTGTGTTTAACAAAGCCTGGATGTGGCACTGGGTGCCAGGGTTGAGTTTTAGGAGCTAGGGCTGGGTTGGACTCGATGACTTTTACAGTTTCTTCCAACCTGGTGGTTCTGTGAATTCTGTGAATCCAGCGATGCATCCCAAGGGATCCCTTACCCAGCTCTGCTCCGTCAGCACCCACAGATCCTGAAGTCGATCCCGAGGTCGATCCCAAGGCCAATCCCAAGGCTCCCTTCCCCACCCTGGTGTCCCTGCCTCCTGTCCCTCCCTGCCTGGGCAGCGAGGTGTCCCTGGCCCTGTCTGTCCCTGGCTCTGTCCCTCCCTTGTTGTGCAGTAAGGTGTCTGTGGCTCTGTCCCTCCCTGCCTCTGTCCCTGTTTCTGTCCCTGCCTCTGTCCCTGGCCCTGTCCCTCCCTGGCTCTGTCCCTCCCTTGTTGTGCAGTAAGGTGTCCCTGGCTCTGTCCCTCCCTGGCTCTGTCCCTCCCTGGCTCTGTCCCTCCCTGCCTCTGTCCCTGCCTCTGTCCCTGTTTCTGTCCCTGTTTCTGTCCCTGATTCTGTCCCTGCCTCTGTCCCTGGCTGTCCCTGGCTCTGTCCCTCCCTGTCTCTGTCCCTGCCTCTGTCCCTGCCTCTGTCCCTGTGTCTGTCCCTGTCTCTGTCCCTGGCTCTGTCCCTCCCTGGCTCTGTCCCTGCCTCTGTCCCTGCCTCTGTCCCTGCCTCTGTCCCTGGCTCTGTCCCTGGCTCTGTCCCTCCCTGTCTCTGTCCCTGTCTCTGTCCCTGTCTCTGTCCCTGTTTCTGTCCCTGTGTCTGTCCCTGGCTGTCCCTGGCTCTGTCCCTGGCTCTGTCCCTGTCTCTGTCCCTGATTCTGTCCCTGGCTCTGTCCCTCCCGCAGCGCAGCAGCTGTCCCTGTCTCTGTCCCTTTGTCTGTCCCTGGCTGTCCCTGGCTCTGTCCCCGTGTCTGTCCCTGTCTCTGTCCCTGATTCTGTCCCTGCCTCTCTCCACAGCTGCACGGGCGCTCCCGGGAGCAGAGGTACACCCGGAGTGCAGACTGGCATTACATCGCCCAGTGTGCCCGCATTGCCAGCCCCATGCCTCTCTTCGGTACGTGGGGCTTCCTCTGGCGCTCAGATCCCTTCAGAATGGGGGGAAAGAACGTGTTCCCAATGTTCCCGAGGATGCTTCGCCTGGGGGAAAGGCTGGAGCATCCCTGGTGCTGCTGAGGGAAGGGACACGAATCGCTTGGGGTGATTAAACCCCCTTTTGAAGGGCTTTTCTTGCATTTTGTGGCACAAAAATCTCAAAACCTTCAAGGAAATTAGCTGAGAGCAAAGGAAAAAAGAGAAGGCTCCTTTTTTCCTTGTAAGGGAACATCCATCAGAAACATCCCTGGGAAGCCAAACCAGGAGCCTCTTTGGACCATCTGGCTCTTGGACATTGTGTCCATTTTGAATTTTATTCCATGCCTGGATTAGCTCACTTTGACTTGTCCTCACGGATCTCTTTGACCTCTGGCTTCTCCCTCCTTTCCGGGCAGGAAACGGGGATATTTTGTCCTATGAAGATGCAAATCAAGCCATGCAGATGGGAGTTTCTGGAATCATGATTGCAAGGCAAGTGCCTGTGTTGCCCTTCACTCCTGAGCTCTGGTGGTTCAAGAGGAGGATAAAAAAAAATGTATTTAAAATCCCTAAACAAACCCCAAAGCGTGGAATTTCCTCTCAGTGAAACCACTCCGACAATTGGTAAAATCAGTTTGTATCAGTTGTGACTTCTTGTTGGAATGGAAAAGAAGATTTAAAGCAGAATTGGCTGGGAAATCAGTGCTGGAAAGTGTCTCAAATCTTCAGGAGCATCAGTGATGGGAATAACAATCCCTTTTTTTTTTGTTTTGGCTGCAGAGGGGCGCTCATCAAACCCTGGCTTTTCACGGAAATCAAGGAGCAGAGACACTGGGATATCTCCTCCAGTGAGAGATTTGAGATCCTCAAGGACTTCACCAACTATGGCCTCGAGCACTGGGGGTCAGACACTCAGGGAGTGGAGAAAACCAGGAAATTCCTGCTGGAATGGCTCTCCTTCCTGTGCAGGTAACCCTGCCCAGCCAGGAGGATTCTGTGAACAAATCATTCATGAATCCCTAGCTCTCACTGCTGTTGCATTTCATTTTGTTCCAGGTACGTTCCAGTCGGGTTATTGGAGCACCTACCTCAGAAAATCAACGAGCGGCCGCCCTATTACCTGGGAAGGGATTACCTGGAGACCCTCATGGCCAGCCAAAACGTGGATGATTGGATCAAAATAAGGTAGTGAAGCATCAAATTTCATTTCAGTTGCTAAAAAGGGACGTGGCAGAGACCCTGTAGGGCCATTGGACAGCTGGGGACTGAGCACTGACCCCTCCTTGGGTTTAGTTTTGTTGTTTTTCCTTCCTGGCAGTGCCCAAGGCCAGGCTGGACAGGGCTGGGAGCAGCCTGGGCTAGTGGGAGGTGTCCTTGCCCACGGCTGGGGTGACACTGGAGGGGATTTGAGGTCTCTGGATTAATTCTAGGATTTGTTCTTTTTCCCAGTGAGCTTCTCCTGGGCCCCGTCCCGCCCAGCTTCACCTTCCTGCCAAAACACAAGGCCAATTCCTACAGATAGGGCTGGCCAGGCGCTGTCCCTTGGCGTCAGGAGGAGTCTGGATGGGCTGTGAGGAGGAGCAGGGCTCCTGGCAGTGGGAATAAAGCTGATGTTTTTAGAAGCTGGTGAGTTTTTTTTTGCTTTCCTGCCCCTGGCAGACAAACAGCCGTTAGTGAGGAGGGGATCTTTGCCTGCAGTTCCCAGCCAGATCTGCCCCACATCGCTGAGGAAGCAGCCTCAGTTCCCAGCAGGATGTCCTTGGGAGTGACAAACTCCCAGGACGAGGAATAGGAGCGTCCCCCCAGCCCTTCTGCTGCTCCCCACAAATGGTGACGCAGAGTCCATGTTCCAGCTCTGAAGAGAAGCCTCTCCAGGAATCCTGACGGCTCTGGGCACAGCCTGGAGGGTCTCAGCAAAGCGTCCCCACACCTGGGGGACCCCAGTGGCAGCAGCAGAGTGGGGAGAGCGGCAGTGCCAGCCCCGACAGCGCTGCTGCCACTCCTCACGGGGATATCCCCAGCACCCAGGGCTCCCCAGCCCCTCTGCTGCCCCCAGACTGAGGTGCAGGCACAGGGCAGGGCTGGGGCACCGAGGGGATCCCCTGGGCCGTGCCCAGCTGGTCCCCAACAAGCTCCGGGACCAGCAGCTGCCTCTGTAGGTGTCATGGCAGCCTCCTGTGCCCTGTAGGTGTCATGGCTGCCCCTGTAGGTGTCATGGCAGCCTCCTGTGCCCTGTAGGTGTCAAGGCTGCCCCTGTAGGTGTCATGGCGGCCCCGGTGCCCTGTAGGTGTCATAGCAGCCCTTGTGCCCCTGTAGGTGTCATGGCTGCCCCCGTACCCCTGTAGGTGTCATGGCGGCCCCCGTGCCCCTGTAGGTGTCATGGCGGCACCGGAAGCGGAAGTCGCTGCTGTCACGTGGCGCTCGCCGGTTCCGCGTGCGGGCGGCGGTAACGCCCGGTAGGGGCGGGGCGGGGGGGGGGCACCGGAGGCACCGGGAACCGGGTGGTGACCGGGAAGGGGCGCTGGGGACCCAGCGGGGTAAGTGGGGGGGCACGGAGATAACGGGGGGCGCGCAGTGGGTCGGGATGGGGGCACGGGGGGCGGTGGCAGAGGGGTCTGGGGGCACTGGGGGGGACTGCAGGAGCAATGGGGGGACTGGGGTGCACTGGGAGGTACTGGGGGTGATGGCACAGAGGTCTGGGGGCACTGGGAGCGATGGCACAGGGGTCTGGGGGCAATGGCAGAGGGGTCTGGGAGCACTGGGGAGGTAATGGGAGGTACTGGGGGCGACGGCTCAGGGGTCTGGGGGCACTGGGAGGAACTGGGATGAACTGGGGGGG
>QUSF01001057.1:0-16202 GCA_003676055.1 Chloebia gouldiae | reverse complement strand
CTCCGGAGGGATTTTCTTTGGAAATCCCAAATTACTTCAAATATCCCGAATTACAGAATCCTGGAATGGTTTGGGTTGGAAGAGGCCTTAAACCCCACCCACCTAATCCCACAGGAATCCCACTTAATCCCGTTTTCCACGATCCCAGGTTTCTCCATGCCCGATCCAACCTGGCCTGGAGTTGGAGTGCGGGATCTTGGGAGCAATTCCAGGCCTAAAAAAAAAAAAAAAAAAAAAAAAAAAAAAGCCTAAATTTGGGTGGATTTAACTCCAAAAATTGGAGTTTTGCATCGCTGGTGGTGGCACAACTCATCCCACCAGAACCAGGGATGGATTTTTGGGATAATCCCAACACGAATCCCATTGGGAAAGAACATTTCGGTGCTTCCTTTGGGAAGAAAGGCCCTCGTTTTCCAGGGAAGTCTTCGCTTTTCCCACCCAAATCCTGGATTTTTCCTGCTGCAAATCCACACAACCCAAAATTTGGGCTGTCTGTGAGCCAGATGTCCTCGGGCTGCTCTTTTCCAGAGGGGCTGGAGATGGGTTCAAAGGGATTTTTGGGAATGTCCCGCTGTGCCGCGGGATTGGCTGCTTGGCGAGGTGGGGGCAGCAAGGGGTCAGGGATTTATGGAATTGTTTAGGCTGGAAAAAGACCCTTAAAATCACGGAGTTCAACCCTAAAAAGGTTGGAAGGAAAGGGAGGCTCCTGAAGGTTTTCCAGATTTTCCAGATCCTGACTCAGGTTGTGTTTCCCCATGGGTTTTCCCGATATCCGTGAAAATTGGTCAGTTCAGTTTGATCCCGATTTTTTTTTTTTATTCATTGGTGCCGCCGTTTTCTTGGGACAAGGAGCGGCATTTTTACCCTGGATGCAACCCCAGGTGGTTTTTATGGATTGTCCAACCTTTTTTAGGGTTTCCAGGTTTTTATTTCGCTGGCTCATCCCAAATGATCCACAATCATTTTAAATTAAAAAAAAAAGGTGTTTCATGGAATTCCAGGCTTCTGGAAAATGCGTGAATGTCGTGCGTGTGGACATCACAACTCCTGGGAACGTGTGGAATCCACTCCAGGAAAATCTCGTCCTGTGGGCCACCAAATCCCTTCTTTAGAGGGAAATCTGAGAATTCCGGCTGCATCCCGTTGGTCCTCCCTGTGGATAATCCTGATGTTCTCAGGCAGAGCTCCAGGGAAGGAATTCCCTCAACTTTGTGCTCCTTTAAAGCTTTTGTTTTCCTCCCCCTACTCCATTTTCCAGAAAATTTGGATGAATCCACAGTTCTTTACCTGGATTTGATGGTGACCTACTTAGGCCTTGATCCCAAAATTTCAGAACTCCTTAAAACATTCCCAGGAAACCATTCCCAGGAAACCAAAGCTTTGTCGTTCCTTTCCTGAGAACTGATGGATTTTGGAGTCCCGCCTCTGGGAATTTGGGAACAGACACCACAAAAAAAAACCCCAACCAAATAATGACCCCAAAACCTCTTAAATAAAAAAAAAACAATCCTGAATCCAAACCACAGAATACAGCTGGGAATTCAGGCAGATTCCAGAGTCAAATTGATGTCAAATCCCATAAAACCACAGGATTCCCCGATGGTGGAACAGAGCCGGGAGGGGCCTGGATTTAGGGAAGGATCCCAAATCATCGGATCTGGGATTTTTGGGGCTGTGCTGTTTTGTGGGGGTTTTATTCAGGAAAATTTGCTCCGGATGATAAATATGGGTGGGAATTTCGTTTAGGTGATTAAGATTTGGTTAAGATGATTCCAAAGTTGTTCCGGTGCCCTCTTCCCTCAAAAAAAAAAAAAAAAAATCCTTTAAATTACCACTCCTTGCTCTTCCTCCATCCTCTCCCTCCCGCATTTTTGCTCCAGTGATTATTTCCTTACATGCTCTAAATAACGCATTGAACCCCGACCTTTCCTCTTCCTCCTCTGGCTCTTCCCAAAAATAAACATTCCGGCTGGAATTTATTTATTTATTTTTTTTTTCCCTCCACTTTCCAACTCATCCATGCCGGATATTTTTAATTCCAGCCGCTGAGAAGCGTCGGAGGGATAAATGTGCTCCAGGTGCTGAGGGGAAGAAGCAGAGCGCTCCAGACCTCCCAGTGCCCTTGGGAATTCCTTGTTATCCCTGAAATTGCTCCCAGGGATCCCCAAATTCCAGTTTTTTTGGGGTTTTTTGGGGGGTTTTCCAGCTCCTGAAAGGATCACATTGTGCTGTTCCCATGTCTCAAATTCTTCGTCCCTCGCTCTTTCCCCGACCTTCACAGATCCAAGGATTTGGTTTATTTCCTTCCTCCTGCTCCTGCCCTTTAAACATTCCCACATCCGGCTCCTCCATCCTGATTTTTAGGGAATAAACCCATGGATCCCATTTTTTTTAGCAAGCTAAAAACGTCACCCTGACTTTTCGGGAAGCTGGGTGTCCCCATCTCCATATTCCCGAGAGGAAAATAAATCTTATTTCCAGTTTTTTTTTCAATGATTTCCCAACAATAAGCGGGAAGAGGCACTGGAGTGACCCAGTGGTGTCGTTCCAAGACCGGGAATGGACATTCCCACAGGGAAGGACGTGGGAATTTCTGATTGTTGAGGAAAGTCTCGTAAAACTCGGAGTGAGCGAGGCCTGGAGTGGAATCTCGGAGGAGGTTTTGTCTGTTGGGTTTTCCTGACAGTGGGATCCTGGCAGGTTTTGTTCCTGGCTGGAAGTCTGGGCTTCTGGAAGCATTCCAGAGTGTTCGGAATGGTTTGGGTGGGAAGAGGACCTTCAAAACCACCCATGGGCAGGGACACCTTCCAAAATCGCAGGGGGCTCCAAGCCCCGTCCATCCTCTCCTTGGACAATTCCAGGGATCCAGGGGCAGCCACAGCAAATCTGGGAATTCCATCCCAGCCCCTCAAAGGGAAGAATTCCTTCCCAAATCCCATCCATCCCTGCCCTCTGGCAGTGGGAAGCCATTCCCTGTGTCCCATCCCTCCATCCCTCATCCCAAATTCCCTCTCCGGCTCTCCTGGAGCTCCTTCCGGCACTGGAAGCGTCTCCTAAGTTTTTTTCCCTTTTCCATGTGAACGCCCCCAACCCTCCTCCCATTTTCCTGGCATTTCATCTCCTGGCCTGCAGCTGCCTTCACCCACACTGTCCCTTTATCCTTCACCTCCAAAAAACGCGGAAAAATCCCTGGATTGAGGCGCGGCTCCTTCCTTACGGTCTTTTTCCCTATGGAAAACCTGCGCGCCCGTTCCCGTTTGCGCCGGGATTCTGGCGGATTCTGGGCCGCCTCTTCCCGAGGCTCCGACGTTTCCCGTTGTGTTTTTATTGATCTTCCAGCGGGTCCGGGAAAACCGTTGGAAAACCTTCCCGTGGGAAGCGCCGCCACGGAATTAAAATTAAAAGTTTTCTTTTTTTGATCTTCCTCGTGCGCTTCACGCCCAGCTGGGAGAGGACATGGAAAAGCATGGAAAAGTGAAATTATGGGATGGAAACGGGGCGGGGGTTTCCTGTCTGGAAGGGGAGGATGGACAGTGAGGTGCCTGGGAATAAGGCGGGAATTTCTGTCGCTTTGGGAATTTTAACGCGCCGTCGGTCCGAGGCGTTGGGACCGCTGAAGTCGTGGAATCGTGGGATTGGGTTGGATGAGGATGAAAGATCACTCGGTTCCACCCCCTTTCCATGGGAAGGGAGAATTCCCGCTATCCCAGGCTGCTCCAACCTGGCCTTGGACACGTCCAGGGATGCGGCAGCCACGGCTTCTCTGGGAATTCCATCCCAGGGCCTCACCACGCTCCCGGAGGGGAATTTCTTCCCAACATCCCAGCTAACTCTGCCCTCTTGCCTCCATTCCCCATTATCCTGTCATTCCATGCCTTTTCCCAAAACTCTTCAGGGAAAACTCTTTCCCAGCTTTTTTGGGGGGGATGATTTTAGACTAAATCCTTTCCAAGGCTCCAAGCGGGGCTGTCCCTGGATTCTGAGTTCCAGGTGGGCTCGGAAGGGAAAACTGCTCCCTGAAGAGCCCGTCTTCCTACTTTTCCATATTCCAGGGTTATTTTTGGTCTTTTTTGGCATGTTTTTTTAAAATTCCTCACCCTCAGCGATGCACCCCAAGCTGCCCCGAGCACGGACACAGGGATTTGGTGGATCTGTGGATGCATCCTCAATTTTATTGGGAATTAAGTTGCCTCTTAGGGGTTTTCTGGATCCAGTTTTGGACCTGGACTTGGATTTTCCGGATGCTTCCTACGGTTCTTTGCTCCCTTTAATCCAAAGGGTTCATCATGGATCCGTGTCCTCTCAAACACAGGGAAAGGAGGAATTCCACGGAGCCCTATCCCAGCTGGGCTGCTTGAAAAAAAAAAAAAGAATAACAACAAAAATCCTCGGCAAGATTTAACATAGTCGGGAATATTTGGGAATAATTAGGGAAAAGAGGGAGGGGAAATAATTGTGAAAAGAGGAAAAATTCCTTTTGGAAGAAGAGGAATCGAGGGATTCGTGCTCACAGATCTCTGACCACTTCAGGGGGCTCTGGGTGAGGTGGGAAGGGATTTTCTTCCACTTCCCAGAAAAAATCATGGGATTTGGGCCGGAGGTTGTTGGCTGAGGCCGCTGGACTCGGAATCGTCCACGGGGCAGGAATTCTTCTTGGTCATGCAGTCATGGAATGGGTTGGATGAAAAACCATCTCATTCCAGCTCCTGCCATGGGCAGGGACACCTTCCCCTATTCCAGGTTGCTCCAGACCTTCTCCAGCCTGGCCTTGGACACTTCCAGGGATGGGGCAGCCATGGAATTCCCTGGGAATTCCCTTCCAGGCCTCTCCAGCCTCGCTGTAATAAATTCCTTCCGTAAATCCAGTCTGAATGGCTCGGGAGCCCTGCTGGGTCGGAGGTCTTGGATTGCCGATTCCTGTGGGGATGGTGCCAGGACGGGAGCGGCTTCCCTCGGGATCGGCGTGTCCCTAATTAAGTGCGTCTGGATTAAATGGAGCAGTCGGGCAACAAAAACGTGGAAAAACCTCTTTATTTTCCATTAATTCCACATCAAATTGATTTTCATTGCAACCTCTGCTTCTCCCAAGGAGCGGAGATGGTTCCTGTGTCTATTCCCACTTTTTGGGCCATTTCTGGGAGATGCCGTCGGATCTCTCAGAGCTGCCAGGAAGGAGAAAATTCCAAACTAATCCAACCTTTTGGGAGCCTTTTTCTTTTCCCCCCTTTTTCTCCTGCCTCTCTGAAAGTCAACATCAGAAATCCATATCGGAGCGTGGCGGTTCCATGCCAGGGATTTTCTTTTTTTAGAAGCAGGTGCTGCTCCCAAAAAAAGCCCCAAAAACCAATCCCACGGTGATCCAGAGAACACGTTTTCTGTCTGGGAATTTTCTGTTTAATTTTCTGCTTAATTTTCTGTTTCAACAGGAAGTTCCTGAGGTTTTGGGTTTTTTTTTTAATTGATGAAAATCCCGTGCTCAGGACTCTCCAAACCCCGATAAGTGAGTCTGGAATTATTCCTGTTCCGTCACGCTCCGGCTCACCTGAACAATTCCCCCTTTTTTCCTCGGCTGGGAGGGGCACGGAAAGGGATTTTTATCAGCACGGAAGTGGGAATAACATCAAAGAATGGGTTGGGTTGGAAAGGGGGACCTTAAAAAGAATTTCCAACCCCCTTCCATGGGCAGGGACGCCTTCCCAAAATCCCAGGCTGCTCCAATCCAATCCAGCCTGGCCTTGGACACTTCCAGGGATGGAGCAGCCACAGCTTTTCTGGGAATTCCATTCCAGCCCTTCACCACCCTCATCGCAATGCTTGGAGCGAGGTTGGGAAGGTTTTTTTGTGGGAAAACCCTTGGGAATTACACAGGGAGAAAAACAGATCTTAATTTATCACATCCATAATCCGCCCCCCAAAGTGTTTTTTTGGGAAGCTCCAAACAGGAAATCGGCGAGAACCCTTGGGAAAAGCCAAGCTGGGTGTGCAGGAGGAGCAGGTTGGGCAACAGATCCCGGTGCTTTTCCATGCAGGAAAATCCCAATCCAGACTTTTAAGCCACAGGTGGGGTTCGTTTCATTCCGTGCGTTCCTCAGGCATTGCCTCAGCCTTATCAGCTCACAAAGTGCCTTATCAGGAGGGATCCGCGGCCTTTGGAATTCTGAGGTGCCTGTCCTTTGGGATCACAGGAAAATCGGGATACTCCTGGCGTGTGCAAAAATCTTCCTTTAAGGCTTTTAACTACGGAAAAAATGTGGCTTTTTGCGGGGGATAATTTTGTGGGAATACCTGGATCGGGGAAGTGACATTCCCGCCGTGTCCAGGGACCTCAAATCCTCAGGAATCGGATTCAGGCCCTTCATGACAAGAAGGATATTGAGGGGCTGGAGCGTGACCAGGGGTGGGAGTGGATTTTGGATTTTGGGAAAGGTCTGGAATACCAGGAGCAGCTGCAGAGGGAGGAAAAAAAAAAGGAGTTTTTTTAGAGATAAATAGGCTGAGCTTAAGAGCTTTGCCCACTGCAAATCCGGGAATTCCGATTCCATTCCTTGTTCCCTTTCCCTCCAGTGGAACACGGAAAACTGCTAAATTTGGAAAACTGAGAGCCCGGATATTTCGGTGCCGTGAGAATTTTTCCCGTGGTTGGTTTTGTTCCGGAGAACCTGGAGAAGGGAATTTCAGAAGGTACAAACCCGCCCGTGGCAGCGATTAAAGGTTGCCGGTGACTCATGGATCTCCCTCCACCCACATTCCCTGATCCGAGCGTCTTCTCCTGATTCATGTCAGCTTTTCCTGGCTGGCAGAAATCATTTCACCCTCAGGAACGCTCTGAGGGCATCTTGGAGCTTCTTCCAGCGCCCGAAGGGGCTCCAGGGGAGCTGGAGAGGGATTTGGGATAAGGGGTGAAGGGACAGGACGCAGGGAATGGCTTCCCAACGGTTGGATGGGATATTGGGAAGGAATTCTTCACTTTGAGGGGCTGGAATGGAATTCCCAGAGAAGCTGTGGATGTCACACCTCAGGAAGTGTCCGAGGTCAGGTTGGACGGGGCTTGGAGCAGCTTGGGATCATGGAAGGGAGTTGGAACGGAGTGGGCTCGGATCCAACCCCTTCCAACCCAACCCATTCCACGATTTTGTGAACTCAAACGGAAGAACTTGAAGCTCCGTGGAATTTTGGCTCGAGCAGGATTTAGAGCAGGGATAGAGAGGCACAAATGTCCGAGGGGGTCTGCAAAAACCTGGAAAACTCTGAGGAAAAAGCAGGGATTGGGAAGGAAAAGATGAGAGGGAAATGAGGAATAAATTCCTGGGGACCTGTGTAGGTAAAAAGTGGAATTGTGGAATTGTTTAGGCTGGAAAGGAGCTTTGGGGTTGAGCCCCAGCTCTTCCAAGGCCGCCATGTCCTCGAATGGATTTTGGATCTTTCATGGACAGCCCTTTCCAGGAGGAATTCTCCCCAAAAATATCCCACCTAAACCTCTCCTGACGCCACTTGAGGCCATTTCCCCTTGTCCTGTCCCTCGTTCCCTTGGGAGAAAATCCCGACCTTCACCCGGCTCCAACCTCGGAGCAGAGAATCGCAAGGGGGGAGGGAATTCCAATAAGTGTGGAATTAATCCAAAGGGACAGAAACTCCGGAGAAGAAAACCGGATGTGAAGGAGGCCGAGGATGCTCCGGGCTACGCGTGGAAGTTGCGTGCACGGAGAAGGACGTGGAGGCTCTTTGATTGTGATCGGGAATGAAGTGCAGGCTCGGGAAAAAAAAAAAAGGAAGTTTGGAATGGTTGTGAGAAAAAAAACAGGCAGCGCTTCAGTTCCTAAATCCCTATTTATGGAGAATGTGAAAATATTCCAGCCAAACTTAAATCCTGGGGAGTGAAGGGAGATTTGGTGCCGCCTCCGTGGGTTTTTTAGGAATTGTTGTTCCTGGAATGTCGTGGAATTAGGGAAGCCTTTGAGGTAGGAAGGGCAGGAATAAATGAGTTTACAGATTGTGGGAATGAGAGTGGGACCAGACAGACTTTTTAAGGAAAAGTCTCGGGGTGGTATTTTCTGTAGTCAGATAAATGCGTGAAAATCCCCCTTTTTTTGATCAGGAAAATTTACAGCAGGAATTGCTGGACCAGGAACGGGAGGAACCTTGGAGCAAGAGTCAAATCACCAAAAAAAATTCCTTGATTTGAGGATCTTTTACCTCGCGCTTCCGCTCCTTCATAGAGCCGAGAATTCCGGGGGAAAGCTCGGGATTGGGAGAGGTCCTGTGGTTCATCCCGGACATCTGAGGGACATGGGAACAGGCAGGGTGTGATCTCACGGAGATGGTCGGGGGGTGCCCCAAAACAGATTTTTTTTTTTTTTTGGGATCCTTCTCCCTGAATGAACTTTTGTATTTTCGACAAAATTTGCCTGGAAATGTTTTTTTTTTTTAATCCTGTCTTTTCCCTGCGAGATACCGAAGGAATGGCAGAGGAAGCGATGGGAGAGGGAGGGCCGGAGAATTGGGGGGAAAAAAGGACGAAAAGTGCGGCTGCGGCAGGAGCTTCACATTTGGAGAAATTCCAAGTAGAACTTGGGCACGAGGAGGACATTTGGGAAGATGCTGATGGAACGTTGGAGCTGGCTGGGGGTTGGGATCTGCTCCCAGGGAAGAAGGGACAGGATGAGGGGAAACTCCAGCCACCCCAGGGGAAGTTTAGGCTGGATTTGGGTAAAATTCCTGCTGGAAAGGGTTTGGCACAGAGAGATTTGGGAATATTTTTGGCTGGGAACGATAATGCAGAATCCATTTGAGGCAGGATCAGAAGAAGTCCAGTTAAAAATCCCAGGATGGAGAAATAGGAATGACAAAAAGTGTGGGATCTCTCCTTGTCGTCTTCTAAATCAGAGGGAGAAGCTTCCAACCCTTTAATCCACCAAAACATATTTCCAAGAATGATTTTTTTCCCCTATTCCTCGACTTAAATGGAAACTCCTCCGACCTGCTCCGTGTGTTGCACTTATTCCTTTCCCACTTTTAGATTCGCTTCCCCCTTGACAAATTTCCTTTTATCCCTAAAAAAGGCCTTGAACTGCCTCAAGGGCAAAAATACTCAGAGCAGATTTGAGTTTTTTTCCCCACATCTGACTCAGGAACTCCTCTGTCAGCTGGAGGAGGAGGAGGAAGAATAATTTAAAATAATTTAAAATATTCAACCCTTCACAAGCAGCTCCAAGAACATTCCTAATGCAGCCGGAATAAGATTTAGGTTTTGGAGCTCTCTCGGTATCGATTTGTTGCTTCAGTTTGTTTGTTGTGCGGGGAGGGAGGAAAACGTTTTCTAAAAAGATTTCTGAGCCCACCCAGCGACGGCTGGGCCATCGCGGAGTTGCTTGGGCTGTTCGTGGTTAATTTGGTTTCTATTTAAAGCCAGCAGGGATTTATTTTGTCGCGTTGCAAAGGAGAAAAAAGGGAGGAGTGGGCGGATCTCATCGGGACCCTGATTTAGGAGATGTCTCCTCCTTCCCCACCTCAAATCGGAGCTTTTTCATCCTAAATTTCTGTCTCACCCTCGCCTGGGTGTAAGTGGCATTTGTCAGCCTGAGGGAGAGTAAATTATAAACATCCTAAAAAAAAAAAAAAACCCCAAAACCTGAAACAAACCCCAAATCTTGATGTTTAAATAATTTTCCTGCTCGCCTCATCGTCTTCCCTCATTTTTAGCTGCACTTTTCAACCGCAGCTTCCAAGAGCACGGGTCGTTGGCTTTGAGATTGGCAGATGAGATTCCCAATGGCTCCGACGTCGCTCCGAGGAATCCGTGTCCGGACAGGCGGAATTGAGCCGGGTGGGCACCGTTGGGTGAAGAGCCCAACGAGGGCATTGCCGGGGGGTTGGAAACGCCCTCGGAGCGTGGCAATGTCTGGAAATTCCTACTCTTCCCTGGAAATTTGCTGCTCGGGCAGTCGGAGGAGGTTTAGTCTCAGGGTTGGAGTGGAGGTCGGACTCCCGGGATCTTGGAACGCCGCGTCGCCCTGGAATCTTTGTCTCAGTTTCTGGGCAGGGATGTTGGGTGGTTCTTGATGAGTTTCTGCTCAAATGTTTGGGTTTAAAGGGTCTCAGTTGGGAAGGTCTTGAAGTTGGGGGTTGAATTTTCCTTTCCCTGAAAAAATCGGATTGTGTTGGAGCAGGCTGGAAGAGCTGGGAATGTCCAGCCTGGAGAAGGGAAGGATCCAGGGAGAGCTCAGAGCCCCTTCCAGTGCCTGGAGGGGCTCCAGGAGAGCTGGAGAGGGAATTTGGGATGAGGGATGGAGGGACAGGACGCAGGGAATGGCTCCCACTGCCAGAGGGTAGGGATGGATGGGATTTGGGAAGGAATTCTGGCTGGGAGGGTGGTGAGGGGCTGGGATGCAATTCCCAGAGAATCTGTGGCTGCCCCATCCCTGGAATTGTCCAATGCCAGCTTGGACAGGGCTTGGAGCAACTTGGGGTAGTGCAGGTTGTCCAAAGCAGGGAGTTGTAACTGGATGGTCTTGAAGGACATTTCCGACCCAACCCATTCCGGAATTTTGTCCTGCCGGAGCCACTTTGGAGGGAGGATCCCGCCGGATAACGAGATCAGCTCCCCGTCCAACACCTCGGGGCCGTGGCCATGGTGTGGCCAAGGTCCAGCTGGCTGTGGACCTTCTCCATGCTTGGAGAACGTCCCAAGCGGCTCAGACTTACGGACAAACGACTTTTTTTGGATGGTTTGTGGTGGGAAACATTCCTGGCAAACTCACTCGGGCGAGTCGCCCGCGTCGCCCGAAACCCACGCCAGACAGGCCGAGCGAGTCCCGGAGGCTCCGGCAACGTCTCATCCGTGCCCAAACAGCCGCTGCCGTCCCCCGGGTGCTGGGATGAGATCGTTTATCCCGGGAGGCAGCCGCTGCGCTTCCTTCAGGTGCCTGGGGGATGATTTCCCTAATTTTCCTGCTGCTCCCAGGGTTTAATCAGCCAGCAAATTGCAGGCCTGGCTGATTCCCGCCTTATCTCCCGGCCTCGCTGCTCGGGTTCGAGGGCCCTGCTCGGCTTTGTCGTTTCGGGATGAGCTCCCAAACTTCTTTCAGGGCGGAATTAGCGGGATTAAAGGCTTTGGGCACACCTGGACCTGCTGGTTTGAGCAGCTTCTCCAGGAGAGCAAACTTGGCTTAACCACAGGAAGCGTTTCGAGTTCTTTGAATCTTTCCAGGTGAGGAGGAGCCTTTCCATGAAAAAAAACCCCTCACCCCATGACTCAGCCACCTCGAACCCTCGGGAATCGCGTTAAATCCGCCAAATTCCCCCTGTGATCCGTAAAAATTCCATGACGTCGCATGGCTTTAACCTGGTTACCTGCTTCTCCTGTGCTCTTTCGGAGCGATCCCTGCGTTCCCTCTGCCCTGTTTTCCCCCGGCAGCTCCGTCGCGAGGGTGACACGGATAAGAAGGGAAATTTTCTCCTCTCCCACGGGGCCGGGAGCCTGATTTGCTCACGGAAAGCCTCGCTGGGATGATCAAACCTTCCAGCTGCTTTGTTCCAGGCACCTGTTATTGGTAAAGGAGGCTGCTGTGAGCTCTCACAGAGGCTTCGGAAGGCTGGAATTCAAAGGGAGGCAGGTTCAGGAGGAGGATTTGGTCACCTCGTCCTTTTGGAGAGGGTGTGGGAGTTGGGATTTGGGTCATTTGTTCCTCCCACGTAATAAAAACAGATCCTAATTGCTACAAGTTCTTGTTATTATGCCAAAATTGCCGTGACGGGTAAACCATGACCGACGTTGTCGCTCCGAAAATGACAATACAAAAAAAAACGAATCGTTTTCCCGATCATAATTCCCTGTTTTTCCAGTCCACAGCTCCAGAGCTTCCAAGATGTGGGTGATGGGTGGGCTGGATGAAATTCTTCCTGTTCCCTGCTGGTTTCTCTCCTGTTTTGTTCTCCAGAGTGGTGGAGTTTGGCCTCCTGGTCCAAGGAACCTTTGGAAATGACTCTCTAGGATATGCTGGGATTTTTGGGTTTGTCCCGTGGTGCACTCGACAGCCCCTGTGGAATAGCTCAGGTTATTCCATGATTTTGATTCCGTGTCTTTGAGAATCTTTCCGTGATTCTCACCCTTTGTTTTGGGGTGCTAGGAGTTGGAAAAACCCGGGAAAATGGGGAAGGAATGATTTTACTCTTAAAATCAAATTTTTGGCCTTAAAGCAGGGAATAATTCCATTGTGGATGGAGTGTGGGTGATGGAAATGGGCCCTTTGCTGTAGAGTATCCTCAGCACCATCAGAATCCCTAAAAAAGTTTTATTTTACGGATCCTCTTCCTGAGCACCCAAGACCACCCTGACTTCTGTTCCAAAATATTCTTCCTTGGGAGAAATGAGTTCCCGGCGCTTCAACCACCCCAAACTGGTTTTAAAACCCTGCTTTGAGCCCTAAAGACTGGGAAAATCCTTATTTAAATATTCCTTATGCAAAGCGGAGCTCCTGACTCGACTGGTGCCGCAGGTATTCCCTTGGTTTACAGCCCGATTATCCCACAGCAGTTTCTCCTACGTTCTCAGCTCCCGTCTGCAGCTCCAACCGCAAATCCCAAAGTTTTGAGTCAGCCCCTGATCCCAGCTGCCTCCGGAGCGCTTCTCTCCCACACGCACCCGGCTCCTCTTCTTCCCTCGGCTTTCCCACTTGCCAGCCCAGCAATCATTCCCTGCTCTGGCGGTGGAAAAATAGGGATAAATTATCCTGACAGCTCCGTGATGACTTCCAGGGCACCTGATTTAAACGGGATGAGACAAAAAAATCTTATTTACCGCGCCTTGCCTTCGCCAGTCGCCTGCTCTTCCTCCTTTCCTTTCTGTTTGTTTCAGACAGGCTTGGATCTGTCGGAGCAAATCCAGGAGATGCTCCAAGGGTGGGAGAGAAGCTGGGAATGTCCAGCCTGGAGAAGAAAAGGCTCCAAGGAGACCACAGAGCCCCTTCCAGTGCCTGAAGGGACTCCAGGAGAGCTGGAGAGGGAATTTGGAGTAGGAATGGAGGGATAGGACACCAGGAATGGCTTCCCACTGGCAGAGGGCAGGGACGGATGGGATATTGGGAAGGAATTTCTGGCTGTGAGGGTGGTGAGGCCCTGGGATGGAATTCCCGGAGAATCTGTGGCCACCTCATCCCTAGAAGTGTCCAAGGCCAAGTTGGAGCAACCTGGGATTTTGGAAGGTCCACTATCCCATGGGATAAGATTCTGGGAATCTGGGAAAGACTTCCATGCCCATGGCAGAGGGTGGGGCTGGATGATCCTGAAGGTTCCTTCCCACCCAAACCATCCCATGGTATTTATTTCAGGCAAGACATTAAAAATCCCGACCAGTTATTCCATTTTCTTCAACTCCTCATCATTCCTGGTCTCCATCTCCCTGAAAACCTCCTCCTGCCTTATTTTTGTGGGGATTTTAGAAGGGTTTTTGTCTTCTCCTCATTTTTTCCCTTCCAAGGCCTTCAACCAGAGCGTTCTACTCACACCTCGCTTCTTCTCCTACCTGTGGAATACAGGGCCGCTAAACCAGGATTTTCCCGGCTATCCCAAACTTTTTACAGGCCTGGAAGGGCTGAGGAATTTATTGAGAAGCCTCGTGGGATTTGCTGGAAAATTTGCCCCCTCCTGCCTTTATTTCTCACGTTTTCCTTCTGCTCTATTTCTCCTCACTTGCTTTTTTCACACCTTCCGCGTTCTCCTTCACGGCTCCGGCAGAAACTCCTTCATCCCCACGAGGAGGGACTCGGAATTCTGTCGGAAAGCTGCAGAAGCACAAAAATATCCCTTCTGGCTGCTTTTCACGGAGCTCCTGGGCTCCCGTGGAGCCTCAGGGATGTGCAAACTCCATCCTCAGGTGTTTCATGGAGTTGCTCCTCATTTTTCTGTTCCAGGAGCTTTGTCCTTTTCCCTTGGGATCAACCTTAGAGTTTCCTCCTCCTCCCATCATTTTTGGTCGTTCCCTTTTGGAATTGTCTCGTATCGGGTGTTTGAATATCTCTCTTGGAATGATGGAATTGTTGGGGTTGGGAAAGATGTCCATGCTCAAGGAATCCAACCATTCCTTCAGCACCGCCAAGGCCACCCACCGGGGATGGGGATTCCACCTCTGTGCCAGAGCTGGACAGCCCAAATATTCCCAATATCCAACCTAAACCTCCCCTGGCACAGCTTTGAGGCCGTGTCCTCTCATCCTCGTTCCCTGGGAGCAGATCCCAACCCCCAGCTGGCTCCAACATCCCGTCAGCGTCTTCCCAACTGTTTTTTTTTCCTCGTGCCCAAGCTCTGCCGTTCCCTTGGAATTTCTCCAACTGTCGAGCTCCTGCTACAGTCACACTTTTTTGTCTTTTTTTCTTTTTTATTCCCCCCCCCTCCATTCTCCTGTCCTCCCACTCGCATCACTCCCGCTGCCATTCCTTCAGGATCTCGCAGGGAAAAGATGTTTTCATACTCTGGGATCTCGTGGAGTCTTTGATGCTCGGATATGCAAATTTATTTGCATCTCCTTTGTGCTGCCGGTACCTTGCTGCGTCTTTCAGGTGCTGGATTGTTGATCCAGCTCCGCTGTATCCCGGTGGGAATTAACCCTCATGCTGGGAGACTACTGGTAGTTGTTAATCCACGGAAAAAGAAAACAAAACCAAAAACTGCATTAATTCCTGCCAGTTTTAGCACGGAGTTTTTTTGGCTGCTGTGAGTCGTGAGCAAGAGGCTGGAGGGAAAATTGGGGGTGTGGAATTTGGAAAAAAATGTAGGGAAGAGAGAAGTTGTGGCAAGGATTATCCTGTGATCTTTCTTCTGCTGGAGCAAAACGGGCCCCAGTTGTGTCAAATTGGGAGGAAATGATAAAATTTTCCCTTGGTTTCGGCAGGATCCCTTGGGAATAACTTGGGAGTTCCGTGGGTGGTTTGAGGCGCTTTCCCTGCTGGATGAGGATCCCTCAAAGAGGAGATCAGAGGGCTCAGTCTCAGCTACAATTCATGGAATCATGGAATGGTTTGGGTTGGAAGGGACCTTAAAAATCCCATTCCAAATCGTTGCTGAGTATCCATTTCCCCGTCTGTTGGGAAAGTGACTCCTGTCCACGGATATCCATCCCATTTTCCTCGAGGAAAAATGCAACACAATCCCTCCGTGGTAGAACCTAAAATCCGAGGGTGTTCTGAAGAAAGACGTCTGGAGCAGCCGGGTCATTCAGCTCCTCGTATCCAAGTTTTATCGTGGATACGGCGCGTTTCCTTCCGACGGCAACGGGAACGCGATCCGTGCCGTGCCGCCAATGGGCTGGCTGGGAAGCCAAAATCAACAGCGTGGAGTAGGAGGAGGAATTCTGACGTGGCAGGGAACAAAATCCGGTGTAGGTTGGTGCGGAGTTGATTCCAGCCTCAAATGGGAGGAATTAAACCCGGAATTCTTGCAGGGAGTCTGATGTTGAATTCCATGTTTGCTTCTGGAGTGTTGATGGGCAGCGTCGTCCCGCCGTGCCGTGGATCGCGCTGTTTTTGGAGTCTGTGGGAAAGGGTTGGGTGGGAAGGTGAGGAAGGGTCGGTCCAGTGTGGGAGGATGGGAATGATCGTTCTGGAAGGTGAGGAAGGGTCTGGTGTGGAATATTGGGAATGATCTGGTGTGTAAGGTGAGGAAGGGTCTGGTGGGCAAGGTGAGGAAGGGTTTGGTGTGGAAGGTTGGGAATGATCTGGTATGGAAGGTGAGGAAGGGTTTGGTGTGGCAGGTGAGGAATGGTCTGGTGTGGCAGGTGAGGAATTATGTGGTGTGGAAAGTTGGGAGTGGTCATTGTAGAAGGTGAGGAATGATCTGATGTGGAAGGTGAGGAATGTTCTGGTGTGGAAAGTTGGGAATGGTCATTGTAGAAGGTGAGGAATGATCGGATGTGGAAGGTTGGAATTGGTCATTGTGGAAGGTGGGGAATGGTCCAGTGTGGAGGGTGAGGAGCAATCCCATGAGGAGGGTGAGGAAAGCTCCAGTGTGGAAGGTGAGGAGCAATCCCATGAGGAGGGTGAGGAAATCTCCCGTGTGGAGGGTGAGGAGCAATCCCATGAGGAAGGTGAAGAAAGCTCCAGTGTGAAGGGTGAGGAGCAATCCCATGAGGAAGGTGGGGTTGGATTTTGTGTGAAAGGTGAGGAACAATCCCATGTGGAAGGTGATGAAGAGTCTGGTGTGGAAAGTGAGGA
>QUSF01001056.1:0-16202 GCA_003676055.1 Chloebia gouldiae | reverse complement strand
TCCTCACTTTCCACACCAGACTCTTCATCACCTTCCACATGGGATTGTTCCTCACCTTTCACACAAAATCCAACCCCACCTTCCTCATGGGATTGCTCCTCACCCTTCACACTGGAGCTTTCTTCACCTTCCTCATGGGATTGCTCCTCACCCTCCACACGGGAGATTTCCTCACCCTCCTCATGGGATTGCTCCTCACCTTCCACACTGGAGCTTTCCTCACCCTCCTCATGGGATTGCTCCTCACCCTCCACACTGGACCATTCCCCACCTTCCACAATGACCAATTCCAACCTTCCACATCCGATCATTCCTCACCTTCTACAATGACCATTCCCAACTTTCCACACCAGAACATTCCTCACCTTCCACATCAGATCATTCCTCACCTTCTACAATGACCACTCCCAACTTTCCACACCACATAATTCCTCACCTGCCACACCAGACCATTCCTCACCTGCCACACCAAACCCTTCCTCACCTTCCATACCAGATCATTCCCAACCTTCCACACCAAACCCTTCCTCACCTTGCCCACCAGACCCTTCCTCACCTTACACACCAGATCATTCCCAATATTCCACACCAGACCCTTCCTCACCTTCCAGAACGATCATTCCCATCCTCCCACACTGGACCGACCCTTCCTCACCTTCCCACCCAACCCTTTCCCACAGACTCCAAAAACAGCGCGATCCACGGCACGGCGGGACGACGCTGCCCATCAACACTCCAGAAGCAAACATGGAATTCAACATCAGACTCCCTGCAAGAATTCCGGGTTTAATTCCTCCCATTTGAGGCTGGAATCAACTCCGCACCAACCTACACCGGATTTTGTTCCCTGCCACGTCAGAATTCCTCCTCCTACTCCACGCTGTTGATTTTGGCTTCCCAGCCAGCCCATTGGCGGCACGGCACGGATCGCGTTCCCGTTGCCGTCGGAAGGAAACGCGCCGTATCCACGATAAAACTTGGATACGAGGAGCTGAATGACCCGGCTGCTCCAGACGTCTTTCTTCAGAACACCCTCGGATTTTAGGTTCTACCACGGAGGGATTGTGTTGCATTTTTCCTCGAGGAAAATGGGATGGATATCCGTGGACAGGAGTCACTTTCCCAACAGACGGGGAAATGGATACTCAGCAACGATTTGGAATGGGATTTTTAAGGTCCCTTCCAACCCAAACCATTCCATGATTCCATGAATTGTAGCTGAGACTGAGCCCTCTGATCTCCTCTTTGAGGGATCCTCATCCAGCAGGGAAAGCGCCTCAAACCACCCACGGAACTCCCAAGTTATTCCCAAGGGATCCTGCCGAAACCAAGGGAAAATTTTATCATTTCCTCCCAATTTGACACAACTGGGGCCCGTTTTGCTCCAGCAGAAGAAAGATCACAGGATAATCCTTGCCACAACTTCTCTCTTCCCTACATTTTTTTCCAAATTCCACACCCCCAATTTTCCCTCCAGCCTCTTGCTCACGACTCACAGCAGCCAAAAAAACTCCGTGCTAAAACTGGCAGGAATTAATGCAGTTTTTGGTTTTGTTTTCTTTTTCCGTGGATTAACAACTACCAGTAGTCTCCCAGCATGAGGGTTAATTCCCACCGGGATACAGCGGAGCTGGATCAACAATCCAGCACCTGAAAGACGCAGCAAGGTACCGGCAGCACAAAGGAGATGCAAATAAATTTGCATATCCGAGCATCAAAGACTCCACGAGATCCCAGAGTATGAAAACATCTTTTCCCTGCGAGATCCTGAAGGAATGGCAGCGGGAGTGATGCGAGTGGGAGGACAGGAGAATGGAGGGGGGGGGAATAAAAAAGAAAAAAAGACAAAAAAGTGTGACTGTAGCAGGAGCTCGACAGTTGGAGAAATTCCAAGGGAACGGCAGAGCTTGGGCACGAGGAAAAAAAAACAGTTGGGAAGACGCTGACGGGATGTTGGAGCCAGCTGGGGGTTGGGATCTGCTCCCAGGGAACGAGGATGAGAGGACACGGCCTCAAAGCTGTGCCAGGGGAGGTTTAGGTTGGATATTGGGAATATTTGGGCTGTCCAGCTCTGGCACAGAGGTGGAATCCCCATCCCCGGTGGGTGGCCTTGGCGGTGCTGAAGGAATGGTTGGATTCCTTGAGCATGGACATCTTTCCCAACCCCAACAATTCCATCATTCCAAGAGAGATATTCAAACACCCGATACGAGACAATTCCAAAAGGGAACGACCAAAAATGATGGGAGGAGGAGGAAACTCTAAGGTTGATCCCAAGGGAAAAGGACAAAGCTCCTGGAACAGAAAAATGAGGAGCAACTCCATGAAACACCTGAGGATGGAGTTTGCACATCCCTGAGGCTCCACGGGAGCCCAGGAGCTCCGTGAAAAGCAGCCAGAAGGGATATTTTTGTGCTTCTGCAGCTTTCCGACAGAATTCCGAGTCCCTCCTCGTGGGGATGAAGGAGTTTCTGCCGGAGCCGTGAAGGAGAACGCGGAAGGTGTGAAAAAAGCAAGTGAGGAGAAATAGAGCAGAAGGAAAACGTGAGAAATAAAGGCAGGAGGGGGCAAATTTTCCAGCAAATCCCACGAGGCTTCTCAATAAATTCCTCAGCCCTTCCAGGCCTGTAAAAAGTTTGGGATAGCCGGGAAAATCCTGGTTTAGCGGCCCTGTATTCCACAGGTAGGAGAAGAAGCGAGGTGTGAGTAGAACGCTCTGGTTGAAGGCCTTGGAAGGGAAAAAATGAGGAGAAGACAAAAACCCTTCTAAAATCCCCACAAAAATAAGGCAGGAGGAGGTTTTCAGGGAGATGGAGACCAGGAATGATGAGGAGTTGAAGAAAATGGAATAACTGGTCGGGATTTTTAATGTCTTGCCTGAAATAAATACCATGGGATGGTTTGGGTGGGAAGGAACCTTCAGGATCATCCAGCCCCACCCTCTGCCATGGGCATGGAAGTCTTTCCCAGATTCCCAGAATCTTATCCCATGGGATAGTGGACCTTCCAAAATCCCAGGTTGCTCCAACTTGGCCTTGGACACTTCTAGGGATGAGGTGGCCACAGATTCTCCGGGAATTCCATCCCAGGGCCTCACCACCCTCACAGCCAGAAATTCCTTCCCAATATCCCATCCGTCCCTGCCCTCTGCCAGTGGGAAGCCATTCCTGGTGTCCTATCCCTCCATTCCTACTCCAAATTCCCTCTCCAGCTCTCCTGGAGTCCCTTCAGGCACTGGAAGGGGCTCTGTGGTCTCCTTGGAGCCTTTTCTTCTCCAGGCTGGACATTCCCAGCTTCTCTCCCACCCTTGGAGCATCTCCTGGATTTGCTCCGACAGATCCAAGCCTGTCTGAAACAAACAGAAAGGAAAGGAGGAAGAGCAGGCGACTGGCGAAGGCAAGGCGCGGTAAATAAGATTTTTTTGTCTCATCCCGTTTAAATCAGGTGCCCTGGAAGTCATCACGGAGCTGTCAGGATAATTTATCCCTATTTTTCCACCGCCAGAGCAGGGAATGATTGCTGGGCTGGCAAGTGGGAAAGCCGAGGGAAGAAGAGGAGCCGGGTGCGTGTGGGAGAGAAGCGCTCCGGAGGCAGCTGGGATCAGGGGCTGACTCAAAACTTTGGGATTTGCGGTTGGAGCTGCAGACGGGAGCTGAGAACGTAGGAGAAACTGCTGTGGGATAATCGGGCTGTAAACCAAGGGAATACCTGCGGCACCAGTCGAGTCAGGAGCTCCGCTTTGCATAAGGAATATTTAAATAAGGATTTTCCCAGTCTTTAGGGCTCAAAGCAGGGTTTTAAAACCAGTTTGGGGTGGTTGAAGCGCCGGGAACTCATTTCTCCCAAGGAAGAATATTTTGGAACAGAAGTCAGGGTGGTCTTGGGTGCTCAGGAAGAGGATCCGTAAAATAAAACTTTTTTAGGGATTCTGATGGTGCTGAGGATACTCTACAGCAAAGGGCCCATTTCCATCACCCACACTCCATCCACAATGGAATTATTCCCTGCTTTAAGGCCAAAAATTTGATTTTAAGAGTAAAATCATTCCTTCCCCATTTTCCCGGGTTTTTCCAACTCCTAGCACCCCAAAACAAAGGGTGAGAATCACGGAAAGATTCTCAAAGACACGGAATCAAAATCATGGAATAACCTGAGCTATTCCACAGGGGCTGTCGAGTGCACCACGGGACAAACCCAAAAATCCCAGCATATCCTAGAGAGTCATTTCCAAAGGTTCCTTGGACCAGGAGGCCAAACTCCACCACTCTGGAGAACAAAACAGGAGAGAAACCAGCAGGGAACAGGAAGAATTTCATCCAGCCCACCCATCACCCACATCTTGGAAGCTCTGGAGCTGTGGACTGGAAAAACAGGGAATTATGATCGGGAAAACGATTCGTTTTTTTTTGTATTGTCATTTTCGGAGCGACAACGTCGGTCATGGTTTACCCGTCACGGCAATTTTGGCATAATAACAAGAACTTGTAGCAATTAGGATCTGTTTTTATTACGTGGGAGGAACAAATGACCCAAATCCCAACTCCCACACCCTCTCCAAAAGGACGAGGTGACCAAATCCTCCTCCTGAACCTGCCTCCCTTTGAATTCCAGCCTTCCGAAGCCTCTGTGAGAGCTCACAGCAGCCTCCTTTACCAATAACAGGTGCCTGGAACAAAGCAGCTGGAAGGTTTGATCATCCCAGCGAGGCTTTCCGTGAGCAAATCAGGCTCCCGGCCCCGTGGGAGAGGAGAAAATTTCCCTTCTTATCCGTGTCACCCTCGCGACGGAGCTGCCGGGGGAAAACAGGGCAGAGGGAACGCAGGGATCGCTCCGAAAGAGCACAGGAGAAGCAGGTAACCAGGTTAAAGCCATGCGACGTCATGGAATTTTTACGGATCACAGGGGGAATTTGGCGGATTTAACGCGATTCCCGAGGGTTCGAGGTGGCTGAGTCATGGGGTGAGGGGTTTTTTTTCATGGAAAGGCTCCTCCTCACCTGGAAAGATTCAAAGAACTCGAAACGCTTCCTGTGGTTAAGCCAAGTTTGCTCTCCTGGAGAAGCTGCTCAAACCAGCAGGTCCAGGTGTGCCCAAAGCCTTTAATCCCGCTAATTCCGCCCTGAAAGAAGTTTGGGAGCTCATCCCGAAACGACAAAGCCGAGCAGGGCCCTCGAACCCGAGCAGCGAGGCCGGGAGATAAGGCGGGAATCAGCCAGGCCTGCAATTTGCTGGCTGATTAAACCCTGGGAGCAGCAGGAAAATTAGGGAAATCATCCCCCAGGCACCTGAAGGAAGCGCAGCGGCTGCCTCCCGGGATAAACGATCTCATCCCAGCACCCGGGGGACGGCAGCGGCTGTTTGGGCACGGATGAGACGTTGCCGGAGCCTCCGGGACTCGCTCGGCCTGTCTGGCGTGGGTTTCGGGCGACGCGGGCGACTCGCCCGAGTGAGTTTGCCAGGAATGTTTCCCACCACAAACCATCCAAAAAAAGTCGTTTGTCCGTAAGTCTGAGCCGCTTGGGACGTTCTCCAAGCATGGAGAAGGTCCACAGCCAGCTGGACCTTGGCCACACCATGGCCACGGCCCCGAGGTGTTGGACGGGGAGCTGATCTCGTTATCCGGCGGGATCCTCCCTCCAAAGTGGCTCCGGCAGGACAAAATTCCGGAATGGGTTGGGTCGGAAATGTCCTTCAAGACCATCCAGTTACAACTCCCTGCTTTGGACAACCTGCACTACCCCAAGTTGCTCCAAGCCCTGTCCAAGCTGGCATTGGACAATTCCAGGGATGGGGCAGCCACAGATTCTCTGGGAATTGCATCCCAGCCCCTCACCACCCTCCCAGCCAGAATTCCTTCCCAAATCCCATCCATCCCTACCCTCTGGCAGTGGGAGCCATTCCCTGCGTCCTGTCCCTCCATCCCTCATCCCAAATTCCCTCTCCAGCTCTCCTGGAGCCCCTCCAGGCACTGGAAGGGGCTCTGAGCTCTCCCTGGATCCTTCCCTTCTCCAGGCTGGACATTCCCAGCTCTTCCAGCCTGCTCCAACACAATCCGATTTTTTCAGGGAAAGGAAAATTCAACCCCCAACTTCAAGACCTTCCCAACTGAGACCCTTTAAACCCAAACATTTGAGCAGAAACTCATCAAGAACCACCCAACATCCCTGCCCAGAAACTGAGACAAAGATTCCAGGGCGACGCGGCGTTCCAAGATCCCGGGAGTCCGACCTCCACTCCAACCCTGAGACTAAACCTCCTCCGACTGCCCGAGCAGCAAATTTCCAGGGAAGAGTAGGAATTTCCAGACATTGCCACGCTCCGAGGGCGTTTCCAACCCCCCGGCAATGCCCTCGTTGGGCTCTTCACCCAACGGTGCCCACCCGGCTCAATTCCGCCTGTCCGGACACGGATTCCTCGGAGCGACGTCGGAGCCATTGGGAATCTCATCTGCCAATCTCAAAGCCAACGACCCGTGCTCTTGGAAGCTGCGGTTGAAAAGTGCAGCTAAAAATGAGGGAAGACGATGAGGCGAGCAGGAAAATTATTTAAACATCAAGATTTGGGGTTTGTTTCAGGTTTTGGGGTTTTTTTTTTTTTTTAGGATGTTTATAATTTACTCTCCCTCAGGCTGACAAATGCCACTTACACCCAGGCGAGGGTGAGACAGAAATTTAGGATGAAAAAGCTCCGATTTGAGGTGGGGAAGGAGGAGACATCTCCTAAATCAGGGTCCCGATGAGATCCGCCCACTCCTCCCTTTTTTCTCCTTTGCAACGCGACAAAATAAATCCCTGCTGGCTTTAAATAGAAACCAAATTAACCACGAACAGCCCAAGCAACTCCGCGATGGCCCAGCCGTCGCTGGGTGGGCTCAGAAATCTTTTTAGAAAACGTTTTCCTCCCTCCCCGCACAACAAACAAACTGAAGCAACAAATCGATACCGAGAGAGCTCCAAAACCTAAATCTTATTCCGGCTGCATTAGGAATGTTCTTGGAGCTGCTTGTGAAGGGTTGAATATTTTAAATTATTTTAAATTATTCTTCCTCCTCCTCCTCCAGCTGACAGAGGAGTTCCTGAGTCAGATGTGGGGAAAAAAACTCAAATCTGCTCTGAGTATTTTTGCCCTTGAGGCAGTTCAAGGCCTTTTTTAGGGATAAAAGGAAATTTGTCAAGGGGGAAGCGAATCTAAAAGTGGGAAAGGAATAAGTGCAACACACGGAGCAGGTCGGAGGAGTTTCCATTTAAGTCGAGGAATAGGGGAAAAAAATCATTCTTGGAAATATGTTTTGGTGGATTAAAGGGTTGGAAGCTTCTCCCTCTGATTTAGAAGACGACAAGGAGAGATCCCACACTTTTTGTCATTCCTATTTCTCCATCCTGGGATTTTTAACTGGACTTCTTCTGATCCTGCCTCAAATGGATTCTGCATTATCGTTCCCAGCCAAAAATATTCCCAAATCTCTCTGTGCCAAACCCTTTCCAGCAGGAATTTTACCCAAATCCAGCCTAAACTTCCCCTGGGGTGGCTGGAGTTTCCCCTCATCCTGTCCCTTCTTCCCTGGGAGCAGATCCCAACCCCCAGCCAGCTCCAACGTTCCATCAGCATCTTCCCAAATGTCCTCCTCGTGCCCAAGTTCTACTTGGAATTTCTCCAAATGTGAAGCTCCTGCCGCAGCCGCACTTTTCGTCCTTTTTTCCCCCCAATTCTCCGGCCCTCCCTCTCCCATCGCTTCCTCTGCCATTCCTTCGGTATCTCGCAGGGAAAAGACAGGATTAAAAAAAAAAAACATTTCCAGGCAAATTTTGTCGAAAATACAAAAGTTCATTCAGGGAGAAGGATCCCAAAAAAAAAAAAAAATCTGTTTTGGGGCACCCCCCGACCATCTCCGTGAGATCACACCCTGCCTGTTCCCATGTCCCTCAGATGTCCGGGATGAACCACAGGACCTCTCCCAATCCCGAGCTTTCCCCCGGAATTCTCGGCTCTATGAAGGAGCGGAAGCGCGAGGTAAAAGATCCTCAAATCAAGGAATTTTTTTTGGTGATTTGACTCTTGCTCCAAGGTTCCTCCCGTTCCTGGTCCAGCAATTCCTGCTGTAAATTTTCCTGATCAAAAAAAGGGGGATTTTCACGCATTTATCTGACTACAGAAAATACCACCCCGAGACTTTTCCTTAAAAAGTCTGTCTGGTCCCACTCTCATTCCCACAATCTGTAAACTCATTTATTCCTGCCCTTCCTACCTCAAAGGCTTCCCTAATTCCACGACATTCCAGGAACAACAATTCCTAAAAAACCCACGGAGGCGGCACCAAATCTCCCTTCACTCCCCAGGATTTAAGTTTGGCTGGAATATTTTCACATTCTCCATAAATAGGGATTTAGGAACTGAAGCGCTGCCTGTTTTTTTTCTCACAACCATTCCAAACTTCCTTTTTTTTTTTTCCCGAGCCTGCACTTCATTCCCGATCACAATCAAAGAGCCTCCACGTCCTTCTCCGTGCACGCAACTTCCACGCGTAGCCCGGAGCATCCTCGGCCTCCTTCACATCCGGTTTTCTTCTCCGGAGTTTCTGTCCCTTTGGATTAATTCCACACTTATTGGAATTCCCTCCCCCCTTGCGATTCTCTGCTCCGAGGTTGGAGCCGGGTGAAGGTCGGGATTTTCTCCCAAGGGAACGAGGGACAGGACAAGGGGAAATGGCCTCAAGTGGCGTCAGGAGAGGTTTAGGTGGGATATTTTTGGGGAGAATTCCTCCTGGAAAGGGCTGTCCATGAAAGATCCAAAATCCATTCGAGGACATGGCGGCCTTGGAAGAGCTGGGGCTCAACCCCAAAGCTCCTTTCCAGCCTAAACAATTCCACAATTCCACTTTTTACCTACACAGGTCCCCAGGAATTTATTCCTCATTTCCCTCTCATCTTTTCCTTCCCAATCCCTGCTTTTTCCTCAGAGTTTTCCAGGTTTTTGCAGACCCCCTCGGACATTTGTGCCTCTCTATCCCTGCTCTAAATCCTGCTCGAGCCAAAATTCCACGGAGCTTCAAGTTCTTCCGTTTGAGTTCACAAAATCGTGGAATGGGTTGGGTTGGAAGGGGTTGGATCCGAGCCCACTCCGTTCCAACTCCCTTCCATGATCCCAAGCTGCTCCAAGCCCCGTCCAACCTGACCTCGGACACTTCCTGAGGTGTGACATCCACAGCTTCTCTGGGAATTCCATTCCAGCCCCTCAAAGTGAAGAATTCCTTCCCAATATCCCATCCAACCGTTGGGAAGCCATTCCCTGCGTCCTGTCCCTTCACCCCTTATCCCAAATCCCTCTCCAGCTCCCCTGGAGCCCCTTCGGGCGCTGGAAGAAGCTCCAAGATGCCCTCAGAGCGTTCCTGAGGGTGAAATGATTTCTGCCAGCCAGGAAAAGCTGACATGAATCAGGAGAAGACGCTCGGATCAGGGAATGTGGGTGGAGGGAGATCCATGAGTCACCGGCAACCTTTAATCGCTGCCACGGGCGGGTTTGTACCTTCTGAAATTCCCTTCTCCAGGTTCTCCGGAACAAAACCAACCACGGGAAAAATTCTCACGGCACCGAAATATCCGGGCTCTCAGTTTTCCAAATTTAGCAGTTTTCCGTGTTCCACTGGAGGGAAAGGGAACAAGGAATGGAATCGGAATTCCCGGATTTGCAGTGGGCAAAGCTCTTAAGCTCAGCCTATTTATCTCTAAAAAAACTCCTTTTTTTTTTCCTCCCTCTGCAGCTGCTCCTGGTATTCCAGACCTTTCCCAAAATCCAAAATCCACTCCCACCCCTGGTCACGCTCCAGCCCCTCAATATCCTTCTTGTCATGAAGGGCCTGAATCCGATTCCTGAGGATTTGAGGTCCCTGGACACGGCGGGAATGTCACTTCCCCGATCCAGGTATTCCCACAAAATTATCCCCCGCAAAAAGCCACATTTTTTCCGTAGTTAAAAGCCTTAAAGGAAGATTTTTGCACACGCCAGGAGTATCCCGATTTTCCTGTGATCCCAAAGGACAGGCACCTCAGAATTCCAAAGGCCGCGGATCCCTCCTGATAAGGCACTTTGTGAGCTGATAAGGCTGAGGCAATGCCTGAGGAACGCACGGAATGAAACGAACCCCACCTGTGGCTTAAAAGTCTGGATTGGGATTTTCCTGCATGGAAAAGCACCGGGATCTGTTGCCCAACCTGCTCCTCCTGCACACCCAGCTTGGCTTTTCCCAAGGGTTCTCGCCGATTTCCTGTTTGGAGCTTCCCAAAAAAACACTTTGGGGGGCGGATTATGGATGTGATAAATTAAGATCTGTTTTTCTCCCTGTGTAATTCCCAAGGGTTTTCCCACAAAAAAACCTTCCCAACCTCGCTCCAAGCATTGCGATGAGGGTGGTGAAGGGCTGGAATGGAATTCCCAGAAAAGCTGTGGCTGCTCCATCCCTGGAAGTGTCCAAGGCCAGGCTGGATTGGATTGGAGCAGCCTGGGATTTTGGGAAGGCGTCCCTGCCCATGGAAGGGGGTTGGAAATTCTTTTTAAGGTCCCCCTTTCCAACCCAACCCATTCTTTGATGTTATTCCCACTTCCGTGCTGATAAAAATCCCTTTCCGTGCCCCTCCCAGCCGAGGAAAAAAGGGGGAATTGTTCAGGTGAGCCGGAGCGTGACGGAACAGGAATAATTCCAGACTCACTTATCGGGGTTTGGAGAGTCCTGAGCACGGGATTTTCATCAATTAAAAAAAAAACCCAAAACCTCAGGAACTTCCTGTTGAAACAGAAAATTAAGCAGAAAATTAAACAGAAAATTCCCAGACAGAAAACGTGTTCTCTGGATCACCGTGGGATTGGTTTTTGGGGCTTTTTTTGGGAGCAGCACCTGCTTCTAAAAAAAGAAAATCCCTGGCATGGAACCGCCACGCTCCGATATGGATTTCTGATGTTGACTTTCAGAGAGGCAGGAGAAAAAGGGGGGAAAAGAAAAAGGCTCCCAAAAGGTTGGATTAGTTTGGAATTTTCTCCTTCCTGGCAGCTCTGAGAGATCCGACGGCATCTCCCAGAAATGGCCCAAAAAGTGGGAATAGACACAGGAACCATCTCCGCTCCTTGGGAGAAGCAGAGGTTGCAATGAAAATCAATTTGATGTGGAATTAATGGAAAATAAAGAGGTTTTTCCACGTTTTTGTTGCCCGACTGCTCCATTTAATCCAGACGCACTTAATTAGGGACACGCCGATCCCGAGGGAAGCCGCTCCCGTCCTGGCACCATCCCCACAGGAATCGGCAATCCAAGACCTCCGACCCAGCAGGGCTCCCGAGCCATTCAGACTGGATTTACGGAAGGAATTTATTACAGCGAGGCTGGAGAGGCCTGGAAGGGAATTCCCAGGGAATTCCATGGCTGCCCCATCCCTGGAAGTGTCCAAGGCCAGGCTGGAGAAGGTCTGGAGCAACCTGGAATAGGGGAAGGTGTCCCTGCCCATGGCAGGAGCTGGAATGAGATGGTTTTTCATCCAACCCATTCCATGACTGCATGACCAAGAAGAATTCCTGCCCCGTGGACGATTCCGAGTCCAGCGGCCTCAGCCAACAACCTCCGGCCCAAATCCCATGATTTTTTCTGGGAAGTGGAAGAAAATCCCTTCCCACCTCACCCAGAGCCCCCTGAAGTGGTCAGAGATCTGTGAGCACGAATCCCTCGATTCCTCTTCTTCCAAAAGGAATTTTTCCTCTTTTCACAATTATTTCCCCTCCCTCTTTTCCCTAATTATTCCCAAATATTCCCGACTATGTTAAATCTTGCCGAGGATTTTTGTTGTTATTCTTTTTTTTTTTTTCAAGCAGCCCAGCTGGGATAGGGCTCCGTGGAATTCCTCCTTTCCCTGTGTTTGAGAGGACACGGATCCATGATGAACCCTTTGGATTAAAGGGAGCAAAGAACCGTAGGAAGCATCCGGAAAATCCAAGTCCAGGTCCAAAACTGGATCCAGAAAACCCCTAAGAGGCAACTTAATTCCCAATAAAATTGAGGATGCATCCACAGATCCACCAAATCCCTGTGTCCGTGCTCGGGGCAGCTTGGGGTGCATCGCTGAGGGTGAGGAATTTTAAAAAAACATGCCAAAAAAGACCAAAAATAACCCTGGAATATGGAAAAGTAGGAAGACGGGCTCTTCAGGGAGCAGTTTTCCCTTCCGAGCCCACCTGGAACTCAGAATCCAGGGACAGCCCCGCTTGGAGCCTTGGAAAGGATTTAGTCTAAAATCATCCCCCCCAAAAAAGCTGGGAAAGAGTTTTCCCTGAAGAGTTTTGGGAAAAGGCATGGAATGACAGGATAATGGGGAATGGAGGCAAGAGGGCAGAGTTAGCTGGGATGTTGGGAAGAAATTCCCCTCCGGGAGCGTGGTGAGGCCCTGGGATGGAATTCCCAGAGAAGCCGTGGCTGCCGCATCCCTGGACGTGTCCAAGGCCAGGTTGGAGCAGCCTGGGATAGCGGGAATTCTCCCTTCCCATGGAAAGGGGGTGGAACCGAGTGATCTTTCATCCTCATCCAACCCAATCCCACGATTCCACGACTTCAGCGGTCCCAACGCCTCGGACCGACGGCGCGTTAAAATTCCCAAAGCGACAGAAATTCCCGCCTTATTCCCAGGCACCTCACTGTCCATCCTCCCCTTCCAGACAGGAAACCCCCGCCCCGTTTCCATCCCATAATTTCACTTTTCCATGCTTTTCCATGTCCTCTCCCAGCTGGGCGTGAAGCGCACGAGGAAGATCAAAAAAAGAAAACTTTTAATTTTAATTCCGTGGCGGCGCTTCCCACGGGAAGGTTTTCCAACGGTTTTCCCGGACCCGCTGGAAGATCAATAAAAACACAACGGGAAACGTCGGAGCCTCGGGAAGAGGCGGCCCAGAATCCGCCAGAATCCCGGCGCAAACGGGAACGGGCGCGCAGGTTTTCCATAGGGAAAAAGACCGTAAGGAAGGAGCCGCGCCTCAATCCAGGGATTTTTCCGCGTTTTTTGGAGGTGAAGGATAAAGGGACAGTGTGGGTGAAGGCAGCTGCAGGCCAGGAGATGAAATGCCAGGAAAATGGGAGGAGGGTTGGGGGCGTTCACATGGAAAAGGGAAAAAAACTTAGGAGACGCTTCCAGTGCCGGAAGGAGCTCCAGGAGAGCCGGAGAGGGAATTTGGGATGAGGGATGGAGGGATGGGACACAGGGAATGGCTTCCCACTGCCAGAGGGCAGGGATGGATGGGATTTGGGAAGGAATTCTTCCCTTTGAGGGGCTGGGATGGAATTCCCAGATTTGCTGTGGCTGCCCCTGGATCCCTGGAATTGTCCAAGGAGAGGATGGACGGGGCTTGGAGCCCCCTGCGATTTTGGAAGGTGTCCCTGCCCATGGGTGGTTTTGAAGGTCCTCTTCCCACCCAAACCATTCCGAACACTCTGGAATGCTTCCAGAAGCCCAGACTTCCAGCCAGGAACAAAACCTGCCAGGATCCCACTGTCAGGAAAACCCAACAGACAAAACCTCCTCCGAGATTCCACTCCAGGCCTCGCTCACTCCGAGTTTTACGAGACTTTCCTCAACAATCAGAAATTCCCACGTCCTTCCCTGTGGGAATGTCCATTCCCGGTCTTGGAACGACACCACTGGGTCACTCCAGTGCCTCTTCCCGCTTATTGTTGGGAAATCATTGAAAAAAAAACTGGAAATAAGATTTATTTTCCTCTCGGGAATATGGAGATGGGGACACCCAGCTTCCCGAAAAGTCAGGGTGACGTTTTTAGCTTGCTAAAAAAAATGGGATCCATGGGTTTATTCCCTAAAAATCAGGATGGAGGAGCCGGATGTGGGAATGTTTAAAGGGCAGGAGCAGGAGGAAGGAAATAAACCAAATCCTTGGATCTGTGAAGGTCGGGGAAAGAGCGAGGGACGAAGAATTTGAGACATGGGAACAGCACAATGTGATCCTTTCAGGAGCTGGAAAACCCCCCAAAAAACCCCAAAAAAACTGGAATTTGGGGATCCCTGGGAGCAATTTCAGGGATAACAAGGAATTCCCAAGGGCACTGGGAGGTCTGGAGCGCTCTGCTTCTTCCCCTCAGCACCTGGAGCACATTTATCCCTCCGACGCTTCTCAGCGGCTGGAATTAAAAATATCCGGCATGGATGAGTTGGAAAGTGGAGGGAAAAAAAAAATAAATAAATAAATTCCAGCCGGAATGTTTATTTTTGGGAAGAGCCAGAGGAGGAAGAGGAAAGGTCGGGGTTCAATGCGTTATTTAGAGCATGTAAGGAAATAATCACTGGAGCAAAAATGCGGGAGGGAGAGGATGGAGGAAGAGCAAGGAGTGGTAATTTAAAGGATTTTTTTTTTTTTTTTTTGAGGGAAGAGGGCACCGGAACAACTTTGGAATCATCTTAACCAAATCTTAATCACCTAAACGAAATTCCCACCCATATTTATCATCCGGAGCAAATTTTCCTGAATAAAACCCCCACAAAACAGCACAGCCCCAAAAATCCCAGATCCGATGATTTGGGATCCTTCCCTAAATCCAGGCCCCTCCCGGCTCTGTTCCACCATCGGGGAATCCTGTGGTTTTATGGGATTTGACATCAATTTGACTCTGGAATCTGCCTGAATTCCCAGCTGTATTCTGTGGTTTGGATTCAGGATTGTTTTTTTTTTATTTAAGAGGTTTTGGGGTCATTATTTGGTTGGGGTTTTTTTTTGTGGTGTCTGTTCCCAAATTCCCAGAGGCGGGACTCCAAAATCCATCAGTTCTCAGGAAAGGAACGACAAAGCTTTGGTTTCCTGGGAATGGTTTCCTGGGAATGTTTTAAGGAGTTCTGAAATTTTGGGATCAAGGCCTAAGTAGGTCACCATCAAATCCAGGTAAAGAACTGTGGATTCATCCAAATTTTCTGGAAAATGGAGTAGGGGGAGGAAAACAAAAGCTTTAAAGGAGCACAAAGTTGAGGGAATTCCTTCCCTGGAGCTCTGCCTGAGAACATCAGGATTATCCACAGGGAGGACCAACGGGATGCAGCCGGAATTCTCAGATTTCCCTCTAAAGAAGGGATTTGGTGGCCCACAGGACGAGATTTTCCTGGAGTGGATTCCACACGTTCCCAGGAGTTGTGATGTCCACACGCACGACATTCACGCATTTTCCAGAAGCCTGGAATTCCATGAAACACCTTTTTTTTTTAATTTAAAATGATTGTGGATCATTTGGGATGAGCCAGCGAAATAAAAACCTGGAAACCCTAAAAAAGGTTGGACAATCCATAAAAACCACCTGGGGTTGCATCCAGGGTAAAAATGCCGCTCCTTGTCCCAAGAAAACGGCGGCACCAATGAATAAAAAAAAAAAATCGGGATCAAACTGAACTGACCAATTTTCACGGATATCGGGAAAACCCATGGGGAAACACAACCTGAGTCAGGATCTGGAAAATCTGGAAAACCTTCAGGAGCCTCCCTTTCCTTCCAACCTTTTTAGGGTTGAACTCCGTGATTTTAAGGGTCTTTTTCCAGCCTAAACAATTCCATAAATCCCTGACCCCTTGCTGCCCCCACCTCGCCAAGCAGCCAATCCCGCGGCACAGCGGGACATTCCCAAAAATCCCTTTGAACCCATCTCCAGCCCCTCTGGAAAAGAGCAGCCCGAGGACATCTGGCTCACAGACAGCCCAAATTTTGGGTTGTGTGGATTTGCAGCAGGAAAAATCCAGGATTTGGGTGGGAAAAGCGAAGACTTCCCTGGAAAACGAGGGCCTTTCTTCCCAAAGGAAGCACCGAAATGTTCTTTCCCAATGGGATTCGTGTTGGGATTATCCCAAAAATCCATCCCTGGTTCTGGTGGGATGAGTTGTGCCACCACCAGCGATGCAAAACTCCAATTTTTGGAGTTAAATCCACCCAAATTTAGGCTTTTTTTTTTTTTTTTTTTTTTTTTTTTTTAGGCCTGGAATTGCTCCCAAGATCCCGCACTCCAACTCCAGGCCAGGTTGGATCGGGCATGGAGAAACCTGGGATCGTGGAAAACGGGATTAAGTGGGATTCCTGTGGGATTAGGTGGGTGGGGTTTAAGGCCTCTTCCAACCCAAACCATTCCAGGATTCTGTAATTCGGGATATTTGAAGTAATTTGGGATTTCCAAAGAAAATCCCTCCGGAG
>QUSF01001055.1:0-16252 GCA_003676055.1 Chloebia gouldiae | reverse complement strand
GAGAGCACTCAGGCCCTGCAGCAACACCAGGGCCACCAGGGCAGCGGGGCAGGGCCACGGGAGCAGCACTGGCAGCACCAAGTGCTGCTGCTGCTGGGCACAGCTGCTGTGCCAGCACTGAGCTGCCCCAGCTCTGCACACAGACATTGCTGCTGCAGCTCCAGGGAAGGCAACAAAAGGGCATCTCTGCAGAAAACTGTGCTGGGACATCCTGTAGTTCCTTTAATGCCACCAAGAGTGCAGCCCCTCATTGACACAGTCTGTGGCCACAGGGAATGTGGAGAGAAACAAAAGAGAAATGGCACTAAAAATGAGATTTATTCTGGACAGTCTGAAAAAAGTAAAACAATGAAACGGACCTCCAAAATGAAACCAACTAGAAAAAAAATCCTCACAACCAAACCAGCAAGAAGTATCAAAGATGACATTTAGAACAAGTGGTTTGCAGAAATTGGACAGCAGTTTAATGTTCCTGAAAGCATCCTGTCATCAGTCTCCACACTGCAGCCTTGAGCTCCTGTTTCCTCGGGCTGTAGATGAGGGGGTTCAGGACTGGAGGCACCACCGAGTACAGAACTGACAGGGATAGATCCAGGGATGGGGAGGACATGGAGGAGGGTTTCAGGTAGGCAATCATGGCAGTGCTGACAAACAAGGAGACCACAGCCAGGTGAGGGAGGCAGGTGGAAAAGGCTTTGTGCCGTCCCTGCTCCAAGGAGATCCTCAGCGCAGCCCTGAAGATCTGCACATAGGAGAAAACAATGAACACAAAACAGCCAGATACCAAAGAGGCACTAACAGCAATAAGTCCAAGTTCCCTGAGGTGGGATTTGGAGCAGGAAAGCTTGAGGATTGGGAGAACCTCACAGAAGGATTGGCCCAGGGCATTGCCGTGACACAGGGGCAGGGAAAATATATTGGCTGTGAGCAGCAAAGCATTGAGAAAGGCACTGGCCCAGGCAGCTGCTGCCATGTGGGCACAAGCTCTGCTGCCCAGGAGGGTCCCGTAGTGCAGGGGTTTGCAGATGGACACATAGCGGTCATAGCACATGATGGTCAGGAGGAAATACTCTGCGGAGATGAAAAAGCCAAAAAAAAAGATCTGAGCAGCACATGCTGTGTAGGATATGGTGCTGGTGTCCCAGAGGGAATTGTGCAGGGCTTTGGGGACAGTGGTGCAGATGGAGCCCAGGTCACTGAGGGCCAGGTTGAGCAGGAAGAAGAACATGGGCGTGTGCAGGTGGTGGCCGCAGGCTACGGCACTGATGATGAGGCCGTTGCCCAGGAGGGCAGCCAGGGAGATGCCCAGGAAGAGGCAGAAGTGCAGGAGCTGCAGCTGCCTCGTGTCTGCCAGTGCTGCCGGAGGAAGTGACTGATGGAGCTGCTGTTGGACACTTGCTGTGGCTGCACATGGGCACCTGTTCATGGAGAAAGGGCAGTGAAGAGATAGACAAGATACCTGTAACCAAAATTAAAGCATTTCCCATACACCCTCCTCTGTTATACACACGGAAACAATTCTGTGTTTTAGAGTTCTGAGGTTTGCTTTAAAGGCTCCCCAATATTTTTCCTAGTATTTTTGCATATCAAAATCTCTGCATTTCTGCTTCCCCCAGGGAGAACAGAGCAAGTTCTCTGAGGTAAAGGGAGGAGTGGAGAATAAGGGGAGATGGTGTCTGGTGTCTCCTTCTGACCTATTCATATTTCTCTGGGTCTTAACCTCACTTACCTAGAGAGTGATCACCTTCCCATGCTTCCCGTAAAATGTCACCAGGCACTGCTGAGAGCAGATGGATCCACCACAGCCCAGCTCCACATTTGTAAACGAGGACTCATGTTATTCATTTCACCAACCCAGCAGGATTTTCAGTTTCACAACACTTCTGCCTTTCCCCATCAATCTTATAACTCGGAGATGCTCCGGGACAGGTTTGCACCCTGGATTGAAGCTTCCAGCTTGGACTGAAATCTCAGGCAGACTTCCAAGTGTCCTTCTGATGGCACTGGATGAAAGGAGATGCAGCTCCTTCCCTGGCTGCACTGCCAACATTGCCCAGAGCTGGGCACTGGGGACAGCTGTGTCACCCTGAGCCAGCTGTGCCCCCTGCCAGAGCCCCCAGTGCCAGCAGCTGCTCCCAGCCCTGTGCTCTGCAGAGGGAACTGGGCCCGGGGCTGCAGAGCTGCCCCACGGCTCTGCTGCAGCTTTGCCTGCACAGGAGGGGCTGCACGCCTTGGAGCCCCAGCCCTGAGGGCAGAGGCTTGGCTGGGGGCACAGGAGGGAGGGGGCTTGTGCAGAGGGAGGGGCTGCACTGGATGGGATCCTCTGGACATCTCTAAACTCTCCCTGCCTCAGCATTTCTGGGTTTTGTTTTCTCTAATTCCCTGATATTCTCTCTGCTTCCTGGTGATTTTCCTCCTGCAGGTGTTTCCCTGTACCTGATCTCTCCGTGCCAGCACTCCCAGACCCCAAATCTCTGTGCACTCTCCTTGGCCTGACAGAATCCTGCCTGTTTGCAGGGCACTGGCTGGGGGCAGGTTCTGTTTGCAGCTTGGAGAAAGGACTGCTCAAACTGAGCCTGATGGCTCAAGCAAAGGTGGTGCTGCTGCTGTCCATGGGCAGAGTGGCTGAAAGCACATTAGGGATTGCCTGTTAACCTATTGATCACTAAAGGTGACCGTTTGGTTGTCTCAGGCATTTGTCAAATTTCATCGTTAATAATTAATAATAAATCTTTAATATTTATCCCCCTATCCCAGACATTCTCCAAAATTAGGAAACAGAATAGAAAGTCTTTGGAAATTTCATCATTCCTGTCAAAATCCATGTCTTGGAAATATTCTATGACTGATCAGAAGCCCTCAGTATGTCAGAGCTTCATGAGCATTTCACCTCCCCTGCACCAGAAATACTCAGGGTTGTACTCACACGGTCTGTGGGCATTGGGATGTTCCAGCTTTAGGAGATCGCTGCAGGAGCTGCAGCTGCATTGTCCTGCAGCCAGAGGTTCCTGTGCCAAGGGCTGGCAGTGATTCTGCCCCAGACACTTCTCAGCCCCTTCCCAGCCCTGACTGATTGAAGCTCTCTGTGCCTCTGTGCTGTGCCCGGGCTGGCTGCAGGCAGTGCCCCAGCCCTGCTGGGCTGGGAGAAGAGCTGCTCACCAAGAGAAATGTGCTTTTGAAGGTCTCCTTGCTTACCAGGCTCACCTTCTGTGCCAGGAGCCTGGCCCAGCTCAGCAGCACAGACACAGCACAAAGACTTTAATGAGCCTCTGGGGCTTTGTGCTCAGGCCCTGAACATCAGGTCCTGAGAGGGAGCTGCAGAAACCTCTGCAGAACTCCAAGTCAGAATCCAACTCCAAAGTTTCTTGGACTTTTAATGGGTCCCACTGAGGGACACCAGTGAGAAAGTGTCCCCAGGCCCCAGGCAGAGCAGAGAACTGGAGGCACTGATGACAGGTGGGGACAAAGAGAAGCCAAGTCTTGGTGCCCTGGGGCACAGCAGGGTCTGAGCCACCAAGGGCTGTGAAGAGACACCTTGTCCTGAGGCCCTGGGGCCTCCTGGCACAGCCCCAGCCAGGCTGGGCACTGTCAGCCCCTGCTCCTGCCCTCAGCATCCCCCTCTAGCCCACATCCCAGTGGCCTCAAGGATCTGCTGGAAGGAGTCCCTGGGGAGCCTTGGTCAGGAATGGCCCTGGGGGCTCCTTCATGCTCCCAGGGACTGCAGGCTTTTCAAAGGACTTTGGCTTTTGCTTTTTCCTTGCAGTCTCTGAATGGTTTGTACAATCCTGGCCTCCAATTATCTGCTGTAATTAGTCCCTGGAGATGCTTTGTCAGGAACAGCACTCAGTGGGGCTCATTAATGCTTCAAGGTACTTCAGTTCTTTTAAGGTACTTGGTGTTTCCCTTTTGATCCAGACTTTGTGAGAGGTTTGTGCAATCATGGCCCCAGTTATCTGCTTTAACGACTCCCTGGAGAGCTTTGTACTGACACTCAGTGGGGCTCATTAATACTTTGAGATACTCAAGGTTTAGAAGCTACTTTGGATTTTCCTTTCCACATTGAGGAGGTTTTTGCACCATTTTGAGTCTCTGAGAAGTTTTTGTGCCATCCTGGCCTCCAGTTCTCTCCTCCAAGGAGTCCATGAGGAGCCTGTCTTGGGGATGGGCCTCACTGGCACCCATTAATGCTTTGAGACACTTTGGGGATTTCCTCTGACTCTGACTTCTGGACAGGTTTGTGCAATCTCCTCTCAGGCCCTGAGGTTCCAGGGCTCAGCTCCAAATGCACCACGGGGCTCATTAGGATCAAGCCAGTCCTGACAAACCATGGCTCTGCCTTGATTTCCCTCTGCTCTAGTGCAGTTCATCAGGAAGTTTCTGTAGTGGTTTTGGTTCGCCAGTTTGAGATTTCTCAGGGAATGCATCAATTAGTGTGGTGAGTTCAATGCTGGCTAATTACCAGTGCACTCACTAGAATATACTTACTCATTTCCTGCTGTGAGGTAGGATTAGGAGAAAGGCAAAATAGGCTCAAAATGTTAAGACTAATAAGAAATTTATTTTAACAGGAACTAAAAGAAAGAGTAACAAGGATCAGAACAAAACTTTCAGAACACTTCCCCTCTCCATACCTCTTCTTTCTTACTGACAATGTAAAGAGACTAAACCTAAAATTTTCTGTCAGATTACCACCTCTAGAATAGTCTTTCTTCAGTTCACTTAGGGAGAGATGTTCTTCTTATTAATGTTATGGAGACTTCTCCAAGAAAAGAGTTATCTCATGGCTTTTCATTTCCACAAATTGCAGCTGCCTGGAAAAAATCTGCAACTGTGAAATCCCTCCCATTTTTTCACAGCCTTTCCCACAGCTGTGTTTACGGGCTATGTCAACTTATGGGGTATTAGTTTAAAGATGAGCTGTTTGAAAGCAAAAGTTCTCTGAATCTTGTCCTGAAATCATCTTAATCTCTGGGAACAGAGGTCTTCCTCTATCCCTGAGGACACGGGGGCTCATCATTCTGCTCTCTTTGTGTGTACAAACTTCTAAAGCGATCACACTACCTTCAACATTTGCTTATTTTAGCATGGAGGCCTTTGCGGAACAAGTCATCTCCCCATTATTTTCAATGCATTACAGGGAAGAAGAGAGTCTGATGTATCAATGACATCCTTCTCCAAAGCTTTAGCAGAGCATTTCAGCCCCAAGATCAAGGCATCTCCTCATCCCTCCCATCTGGGACTCAACTTCCTCTTCACTGACCTCGGTGTGTTCATGTTGCTCCTCTGTGTGCCTGCCCTGTGTCCTTTTCTCTCACTGGAGGGAGGATGGCAGCACTGGCAGAGTCAATATCTGCCCGGGGCCTGCAGATGGTTCCATGAGCCCGGCCAGGCTCAGTGGCCAATTCTGATTTTGGCCATGGTCCCTGGACATGAAGACCAGTTCTTTTCCATAGGAATGAAGGAACAGAGCACCACTGTTTTAGGGACAGCTGAAAGGTGACTACCAGATGGCAAGGCCAGCCAGAGCTGCCAGATTTTGTGCTGAGAGATACCCTTGAATATAAGAAATATTTTAGCCAGAGTGTCAGCTCTGGCAATGGGCATCTGAAAAGACAGACAGTTCTTTTCCATACAAATGAGAGCACAGAGCGCCATTGCTCCAGGAGCTGATGAGAGGCAGTCCTTGGCATTCCAAGATCAGCCAGACCTGTCAGGTGGCCCCTGGCAGGCCAACCCAGCCAGACCTTGTCCATGTTCCCTTGCTTCCATGGGGCCCCACAGTGTCCCAATGGTCCCTTGCTTCCAGGAGGCCCTGAGGTGTCACAATGCCCCCTTGATGACACCAGGCCTGAAGGGTTGGAATGGTCTCCATGGTTCCATCAGGTTCCACAGAGTCATAATGGTCTCTGGGTCCATGGAGCCCCATGGTGTCACCATGGCCCTTTGGTTCCATGGGCTCCAGTGGTGCCACCATGATCCCCTTGGTTCCATGAGGTGCCCACAGTGTCACAGTGATCTCCATGGGAAGGAAAGAACTGAGCCCCAGTGTGGCAGGGGCAGCCCCCAGAGGCCAAGGCCAGCCAGCCTTGATGGTACTGGCAGATTTTTCCTGGGAGCAACCCTTGGATACAGGGAATTTTAAAGGTGGAATCCCAATTTCAGACATGAATACCTGGAGGAGAAGGATGGTTTTTCTCCAAGGGAAGAAAAGCACGGAACACCGGTGTTTCAGGAGCAGATGAAAGGTGGCCACCAGAGGCCTAATGCAGCCAGACCTCTCTGTCCTGGTAGATTTTGTCTGAAAGCAACCCTTGGATATAGTGAATCTGGGAGGTGGAGCCCCAATTTTGGTCATTTCTGCATAGATAAGAAGAACAATTCTTTTCCATAGGAAGGAAAGCACAGAGCCCCAGTGTTTCAAAGTCAGAAGGAGAAAGAGGTGGCTCCTGAGAGGCTCAGCCAACCAGACCTGTTCTTCCTGGCAGCTTTTGTCATGGAGAAATCATTGAATATAGGGAATCTGGGAGGAGGACTGTCAGTTTTGACCAGAGTCACCTTGAGAGGAAGGACAATTCCTTTCATTGGAAGGAAAGAACCAAGCCCCAGTGTTTCAAAAGGAGATGTGAGGCAGCCTCCAAGAGGCCAAGAGCACCCAGACCTGTCTGTCCTGGCAGCTCTCACTTGGGAGCAATCCTTGGATGTACAGAGTTTTGGAAGAGGAATCCCAGTTTTGGCCATGGCCCATGGAGGAGGAGAGTTCTCTCTCATAGGAAGGAAAGCCCAGAGCCTCAGTGCTTCAGAGCAGGTGAGAAGCAGCCCTCGACAGGCCAAGGTGGTCAGGTGGTCCCCAGGAGGCCCAGCCAGACAGACCTGGTCCGTGTTCCCTTGGTTGGTAGTGATGCCTTGAGAGGCTGCCTAGAACAGAGCTAGGCAGTGTTAAAGGAGTAAAGCAGGTATTTATTAAAAGGCCTTCAAGGGATACACCTTGGGTAGTACAAGAGCCTGGCCCTGGCTCCATCCTAGATGGAGTCCAGGTCACGAGTTTTCACTGGGGCAAACAGGGGAATTTGGCCTGGCAGGAAGTGTAAAACCATCTCCTGTAATATCTACTTGTTCTCACACAGAGCACTTGGCTGCAGGAACACATTCCCATCATTCCTGCCCAGGTTTCAGGATTTAAACACTGCTGTCCTTCCCAGGAGCTGTTCCTTCAGCTGCCTTGGGAGGGCCTTTTGGCCTCTGGACCCACACTCTGGCTCCATTATTAGAACTGCTGGGTCTAAACCCTTTATCTCCACCAACAGCAGTGATTTGAGATGGATCTCCTTTTTTCCTAATTGTTTTAAACACTGACAATATCAATAATTGTGCTACCCTGTCATGGGTTTGAACAATAATTGTGCTACCCTGTCATGGGTTTGACCTTTTGTTGTGATCTGGCCCGACTGTGCCAGTTTTGTTTTACCAGTGGGCAGGGTCAGCACCAAAGACACAGACACCAGCTGAAGGAATCAGTGTCAGTGACTGTAGCTCAAAGCAGCAAAGAATCACAACAGGAGCAGCTCAGCAATGCACCCAACCATCACCACCAAAGATTGCAGCAGTGATTAAGAAAGATCCAGCACCAGTCACCCTCAGGCTTTGCCATCCCCCAGACCCACACAGCAGCTAGGGGAAGCTGTCACAGCCAAGGGCTGCAGAGCCACTCCTGGACTCTGGGAATTCCTGCAGGTGCCTCCAGCCACAGGTGAGGCTCCAGCCTCGCTGTGAGAGGGCCCAGCTCTGACAGTGCTGAATGAACAAACTGACAGCACTTCTGGTGCAGGAACATCTGGTTTCATCCTCCTCTTGGGCTCCTCCCAAAGCCTGGCCAGGGCCCCAGGAGGAACCAAGGAAGGTGACTTTGACCATTCAGCCCCAGGCAAGGCTAGATGTTAGATTTCGTGGCCTTGCCTGGCTTCTAAACACAGAAAGGTCAATACATGTCTCACTAATGAGTGGATGCATCTATCACTGTGCTAATGACCATGCATATTTCATTAATGAGCAGATACAAAGATAACCTTTGGTTGGAAAGTTCATCCAGAGCCCACCTTTGGCTCAGGGCCTGTTGTTCAGGCCTCACTCAGGGCTGTTGTCCAGGCCTTGGCACTTCAGGGACATGGTTTAGTGATGGGCTCGACACTGCTGGGTGACCAGCTGGACTGGATGAGCTTAGAGGTCTTTCCCAGCAAAGGATTCTGTGATTCCATGATTCCTTCTGCTGCATTCAGCCAGGTCCATGTTAGCAGCATTCATTTGCTCAGAAAGTCTCCTCTTGCCCAGCTCTTGTGGCCTGAGGCTTCAGCTCCTTCAGCTCCTGGTGCTCAGCTGCTGAACGAGAGGACTCAGAGAGAAGAACACAGTCCATCCAATTCCTTCTGGGACATGGAGAGGGGAGGCTGTGAAACAGGAGCAGTGTTTGGAGTGGCCTCCTCTCTGCCCTCCACGCCTTTCAGCACTTTGAACCAGCCAAGAGCTTTCTCCAAGAGTGCAATGGAGCAGCTGCTCCTGCTCCCGGCTCTGGCTCTCTCCAGTCTCTGACCTTGCCTGGTTTTGTCCCTCCTGCTGTGCCCTCTGCTCCCCCAGGGCTCGGTGGCTGCTGCCCAGGACTGTGGGACTGGCACAGATCCCATGGTCCAGACCTCCTTTCTCTGCCCTCGGAGCTGCCTGGGCACAGCAGCCTTTTCCATCTGGAAGCTCCCCATGGACAGGCAGTCCCCAGCTCCGTTCCTTGCACAACCTCCAGGAACCCAGGGCTGCCACCTCAAGTCCCTTCTGGCACTGGGGGCTCCCAGGTAGGCACAAGTGGGGCAGCAGAGCCAGCAGGGAGCCTGCCAGTGTCTTCCAGCCCTGTCTGCTCCGCGTTAGGGCCTTGGAGCCTCAGGTGGCCAAAGGCAGCTGCTGCTGGTCCCTCTGTGTGTCCCCGTGTTCAGCAGTGCTGCTCCATCAGTCTGTGCCCAGCCACGGGGAAAAGCCTCAGCCCTGCAGGGCCAGGAGCTGCCGGGCTCTGCCTGAGCAGCTCAGCCAGAGGGAAGGGAGCTGCTCCACACAGGAACCAGGAGCAAAGGACACTCCTTTTACAGGACATGCTTCCTATTTAAAGAAAAGAAAAGGAAAAAGTAATAAAAAACTATTTAAAATATGAAAGATAAAAACAAAACCCAAGTGTGTAGTGAAAAAACTTCTCTAGCTTTGGATTAAGTGGTAACTGATCTTTTGAGAAAGAGAACTGATTTATTTACTTTGTGAATGTGCTGATGGCATGGATTCATCTTACTGACCTCAGCAGCCTTTAAAAAAGTTTTTGGGGTTTGTTTCCAACATTGTTATTTTAAATTATGGTGGAAGCAAGAGGAAATTATTTTGTGTCCATCCACCTCCAAGCAGGAGTGGGAATCTAAACTCTTTCAAACCCCAAATCCTTTAGAAGATGCCCTTCCTTCTCACTCTGTGAATGAGCTGCACATTCCTTTTGGAACTGTCAGGCGTTTCTTAAAGACACAAAGTTCAACTTAGACCTTTTTGCTCTGGTTTGGAAGTGGGAAGGGCAATTCTCCATCCACCAGCTCCATTCTGGAGCACTGAGGGGCCCCTGAACCCCCATTCCCGGGCGCTGCCATCCCCCCGCACCCCCATTCCCAGCATGGGTTCTACCCTGAACCCCCTTATCCGGCACCAGCAACCCCCACACCCCTTTCCCGACCCTTCCCCCTCTCCCAGCCCCCAGAGCCCCCTTTTCCTTCACTCAGAGACCCCCTGGACCTCTATTCCTGCCTTTCCCAGCCTCTCCTTTCCTCAACACCGAGGACACCCAGGACCCCTATTCCCAGCCAGCCCGGGTTTTCCCACCTTTTGCTGGGAATGGGGACAGTGGGACCCTTGGAGTCCCCTTTCCTGACTATAGTGACACAATTAAGCCTGCCCAAACTCCTCCTGGGTCTCCCCATACCCCCCAGTGGGGATTCCTGGGAGTTCCCCTGTGTTCCTCCTTTCCCAGGACTTTGGGGGTTCCCTCGACCTGTCCGTGCACCCCCAGAATTCTTCTACAGCCCCCCGGGATGGTGGGGGTGGGGGCCAAGTGCTGGTGCCCCCTGCCTGCAGCAGATCCAGCGGTGAGGGGAGTTTGGGGGGTCCCTGAGCATTTGGGGCCCCCTGGAGTTTGGGGTGACCCCCAGTCCCTCCAGGATCTCTCTGAACACGCTGACGCTGCCCGTGCACAGTGAGAAGCTTCATACCCGGCACGGGGTCCCAGCTCTGTCACCGGCATCGCCCAGGTACCCCCAAACCCTCCCGGGACCCCCAAACTCTCCCAGGTACCCCCAAACCCTCCCGGGCTCCGCTGCTGGAATCACAGGGAGTTACGAGTGGGACCCGACCAGAGTGGGAGCCCTTAAACCCCAAAAATCCACCCTGGGGTAACAAAACATCCCCTACAGGGGCTTGGAGTGCGGGCCCCATAAAAATGTCACTTAAAGCCGTCATGATCCCCCCAAAAAAAGGGGCTTGTGGGGCTGCGGCCCCACAAACACCCTATAATGGGGAGGAAAAAACATGGGCAGGGAACAGGGGGGGCTGGGACGGGGCCTGGGGGTCCTGGGGTGACCTGGGGGACCCTCAGTGGGTCACACCTCCCCCTGTGCCCCCTCTCCCACCCCCTTCCCATTGTTCCCCCCAAACCTCCGCTCCCCCAGCTGGGTTTGGGGGTGACCCAGCCCTTTCCCATCGCATCCCGGCGCGGGGGGAGGAGGAGGGACGGAGGAGGAGCGGACGCAGGAGGCGCTGGAGCAGCAGCAGAAGCCCCGCGCGCTTTCAGCGCTCTCGGCACCCGCAGCTGCTTTGGCCCGGGAGCATCGCCCCCATCCCGCAGGTGCCCGGGCAGGGGGAGCTCGCCCCAAATATCCCGGGGCTCCCTGAGTTTGCGGTTTTTGGGGGGATGTTTGGAGCTGGCAGGGCTCCAAAGCCGAGCCGCAGCTGCCCTCGGGGGGACATCGGGGGGTCCCCAGGAGGTGTTTTTGGGGGTCCCGGTGCGGGTGGCGGCAGAGCCCCGGCGGGGCCGGGGGTTGCGGGTCCCCCCGCGGTGGGGGTTGGGCTCCCGGCCGGGCCCTCCGAGCTCTGCCGGGGCCACGTGGGGACCGCGCGGGAACGGCGGGGGGACCCCGGATTTGGGGATCCCCGGGAGAGCCGCGGCTTCCCTGGGTGGGAGCCCCGAGAGAGGAGAGCCCCAGGACCCCCAGAGGGGACCCCGAGAGGGGGGGACCCCTGGCAGTGCCGGCACCCGGCAATGGGGGGTGCCGGGGCTGGAGGGGCAGCATGGCCGGGAAAGGGGTTCGGGGTGCTGGGGCCAGAAATGGCTGCTCCCAGTATGAGCCCAGTCCCTCCCAGTAGGAGCTCAGCTGCTCCCAGTATGACCCTGGTCCCTAATCCCCTCCCTCCCTACAGGATCCCTGTCGCTCCCAGTATGAGCCCAGTCTCTCCCAGTATGAGCTCAGCTGCTCCCAGTATGATCCTGGTGACTTCCCCTCACTCCCTGCAGGATCCCTGTTGCTCCCAGCATAAACCCAGTCCTTCCCTGTCATTCCCTATGATGATGCAATTTTCCCCCAGCAAGGTCCCAGTTGCTCCCACTTTGATCCATTGTGTTCCCAGTTCTCCCAGCTGCCCCTAGCATAGTCCTAGACACTCCCAATATGATCCCAGTCTCTCCTAGCAAGGCCCCAGTCACTCCCACTTGGCCCCAGCATGTTCCCAGTTCCCCCAGCACATTCCCAGTTGCTCCCAGTCTGGTCCCAGTCTCCACCTCTTTGGTCTCAGACACTCCCAGTACGACCTATTTGCTCTGACCATTTTCGTAATCATTCCCAGGCACTCCCAGTTACCTCAGCGTAGTTCATTTGCTCCCAGTTTTCTCCCAGTTGCTCCCAGTTCCTCTAAGTGTATTCCCAGTTGGCTCCCAGCATGGGCCTGGTATCTCCCAGTAACCCCCAGTGAGGGTCCAAACACACCCACTTTAATCCCAGGATGGTTGTAGCCACTCCCAGTCTTATCCCAGGCCCCAGACAGGGTCCCCAGCCAGCCCCAGTTTGGATGTGCAGCCCCCAGTTTTCCCAGTTTGCCTCTCCATTGGCCCGGGCCGGGTTCCCCCCTGGAACAGTGGTGGGAGCAGCCAAGAGCCCCGCGCTGCCCATCCCAACCTGTCCCGGCTCCATCCCCGCTCCTGCCGCGGGCTGCCGGGGCTGCGGGAATGGGGCACCGGGGGTGTTGCTGCTCCTGGGGGAGGAGGAGGAGGGAGGGAAGGGCAGGGATGAAGGAGGAGAGCCAGAAGGGATGGAAGTAGGAGAAGGAGGTGGGCTTAGGGAGGAGGAGGAGGAAGAGGGATGGAAGAGGAGGTGCAGGAGGAAGAGGAGAGATAAAGGAGGATCAAGGACAGCAGGAGGAAGCACGTGGTCGGGCCCTTCCTGAATTCTCAGCCCCCACCTATGAGACCATCACCCCCCATCCCACAGATGCCCAGGGAGGGGGAGCTCAGCCCAGATATCCTGGGGGGTGCCTGGGTTTTTTTGAGGGATGTTTGGAGAATGAAGAACTGCAAAGCTGAGTGGAAAAGGCCCCTTGGGGGGACACTGGGGGGTCCCGGTGGCGGCTGCCGGCAGAGGCAGCCTGGAGGAGCAGAGCCCTGTGTCCCCCAGGAGCCCAAAATAGGGAGCCAAGAGAGGGGGAGCTCTGCCATTGAGGCAGAGCCTGGAGCCTCAAGAGCCTGGAGAGGGGCAGGGGGGACTCCTTGGAGCCCCTGCAGCCCAGAGCAGAGAAAAGGGGAGAAGGGAGCCCAGGAGACCAAAAGACCCTGGCATCCCTAAGTGGGGAAATGGAAAAGAGGAATTTTTTGAGTTCCTTGGGGAGGGCAGGCACCGAGGAGAAGGGGGACCACTAATCCAAGTGTGACCCCCAGCAGCTGGGACAGAGGGGAGCCCCCGAACACCAAAGGGGAGAGACCAGAGACAGGGAACTCCTGGGAGGCATTTTCAGTGCTGAATCTTGGTGTTTAGGAGGTTTTTATAGACCCCATTGGGCCAGTTACTTCTAGAGATGGACTTGGGCACAGGGACCTGCAAACTCATCATGCTCATCCCTTGTTTTTCCCCAAACCAGGATTTCCCATTCCCAATCCTTGTCCAGATGGAGGAGGAGGCAGTGAGTAAGAGGAAGATGCCCCAGGACACCCAGGCAGGTGAGGAGGAAGTCAGTGTCCCTTTCCCCCTCTCTCCTGCTCCATCCCCCAGCCCAGCCTGGACCTCGGCTGCAGGACAGCCCCGCTGCCGGTGCCCTCCTGCCAGGGACGCACTGGGGGGATCTCCTTGCCCTTCCCTGTGGCATGGAGGCAAATCCCATCCTCTCCTTGTCCTTCCTCCCCCAGAGCAGGAGCTGAGGATAGAGAGCAGGGAGGACAAATCTCCACAGCAGAAGCTCATAGAAGAGGCCGTTTTGAGCATTTCTACGGCACAGGAACCCAAGGGGGAGGAAAAGCCCCAGAGATCCTGCAGGAGGAAGGGCTGCAAACCCAGCCCAGGGTGCTCTGAGGAGGAAAGACCCACCCTGTGCCAGGGAGGTGGGCAGAACTTCATCTAGAGCCCGGAGCTGGTGGTCCATGAGAAGCTCCATGATGGGGAGAAGCCCTACAAGTGCTTGGAGTGTGGGAAGAGCTTCAGCCAGAGCAACAACCTGAAACGACACCAGATGACCCACACAGGGAAATGGCCCTGCGAGTGTGGGGAGTGTGGGAAGGGCTTCAGCTGCAGCTCCCACCTCATCATCCACCAACGCATCCACACTGGGGAGAGGCCATACGAGTGTCCCGAGTGTCCGAAGAGGTTTCACACCAGATCCAATTTCCTCCTGCATGAGCGGATTCACACGGATGAGAGGCCCTTCCGCTGCCCTGACTGTGGGAAGGGCTTCAAGCACAACTCCACTCTTGTCAGGCACCAACGCATCCACACTGGGGAGAGGCCCTATGAGTGTCCTGAGTGTCAGAAGAGGTTTCAGACCAGCTCAGATCTCCTCCTGCACCAGCGGATTCACACAGATGAGAGGCCCTTCCGCTGCCCCGACTGCAGGAAGGGATTCAAGCAAAACTCCCACCTTGTTAGGCACCAACGCATCCACACCGGGGAGAGGCCCTACCAGTGTCCCCAGTGTGGGAAGAGCTTCACCCAGAGCTCTCACTTGAACAGACACCAACAGAGGCATCAGTAAGGGAAGCCCTGCGAGTGCCCCAGCTGCAGGAAGAGCTTCGTGCCCTGCTCCAACTCCATCCCCCGTGGGAGGACCCATGTTGTTCAGAGCCCTGGTGACCCATATTCCCAGTGATTCCTGCTGAGAAGACACCTGTAAGGTGATCTCTACATCTTTCTGGATCCCCTTAGGCATCTGGATGACCACAGGGGCAAGACCATCCATCAGGACTCTGATCTAAGATGGAAATTCATGGGGAGGAAGTGATTTGTTGACATTACACCCCAAAAAATCTCACCTGCTCTGTCCAGTTGTTTCTTCTGGTGGCATCAAGCAGTGCTGCATGATCTTGGAGGTCTTTTCCATCTAAATAATTTCCTTCTTCACCCTGTCTAAACAACCAAAACTGCGGTGAAAATAAAGAAACTAAGATATCTTAACCTGCACCATTTACCAGGATTTGGGGGTGAATTTGGGCTTGGTTCAATGGAATATTTGGGAGGATTTGGGTGTTCTGAGGCTATCAAAGCCAGGGGACATATCCACAATCTCAGAGGTGTGCCGGCAGAACGTGTCCACCTGAGCCCACCTGTTCTCCAGGAATTCTGGTTGTCTGTCCCAGTCCCTGGCCTGGGTATCCCCGTTTGGGATGTTCTCCCAAAGTGCCCAAATCGCTGCTGATCCTGGCTGTAAATGTTCCTGTCCACCAACCTTTCCTGGTCAGTGCCATGGGAGGTGGAAGTTTAGGGGCTCCTGTGGGGCCTAGGAAGGGCTTCTATCAATCTTGTGGGCATTTGTGGTGCTGGCAGGAGGCTTGGCAGGGTCTGTGAGGGAGGTGTGGGTCCCTTACAGGGCTGTGTCAGGGCTTGGAGAGAATTTGGGTGAGTCCTGGGGGAGATGGAAAAGGGTTTTGGTGGTTCTTGGGGACATTTACCTTGCAGGGAGTAGTTGGGGGGTCCTGGCTGGGATCTGTGGGGTGGTTTGAGGAGTCTGGGAGTAGCCGTGGGCTGGGAGCAGATTTTTGGGTAGTCATGATCCCCCAGGACCCCAAAGCAACCACCAGGCCTCAGCCCCCAAAATGCTGCCGGGTGTTGGTGGCTCCATGTTGGGGTTCATCCTCCTGGCTCTGCAGGAGAAGGTGAGGGAGGGGTCCCCAGGAGCCATGTGTGACCCCCCATCCTGGTATCACCCCCTTGTCGTCCCCCACAGGGCTCCTGCCCCAGCAGCTGCTCCCCAGAGGGAATTTCGGGAGGGGGCAGAGGGGGTGCGCAGCCCCTGCCGGGGGATGACCCCGGCCCAGCCCCTTTGTCCAGCACCAAGCTGGGCTCGGGGCCGCAGGAGGAAGAGGCCGGTGGGAAGCAAATCCTGGAGCTGGGACAGTGCTTGGGGTCAGGGCAAGGTCCTGCCCTGCACACCTGGCTCAGGTGTGACCCTGCCCCGGCACATTCCCATCTCCATGGATCAGGGCTGGGATCAGCACTTGGAGCAGGGACATGGAAATACTGGGGGCGACTGGGAGCACACTGGGGGGAGGAATTAGTCCCCCTTCCCCTTCTCAGCCTGCCCTGCCAGCTGAGAAATGCTCGCTGGGCCTCGGCCTTGGCCAGCAGCCCCTGGGCTCAGCTCCTCTGGAGCTCATCACAAACACTGTCTGCTCCAGGCACGGCTGCTGCCCAGCCAGCTCCTGGCTGCTTTAGAAGCAGCCCTGGGAACTGTTTGTGTTCCCTCAGTGCCACAACACCCCTGTTCTCAGCCTGCCAAAGAAAGCTGCTGATGCCAAGTGCGGCCAGGATGAAACATGGCTGGGACTGAAGCCCCTCTCCTGGGGCCCTACAAACAGTGCTCCAAAAGGAGCCCTGGGAGCTCTCCTGGGCCAGCAACTCCCTCTGAGTGGGGCCTCTCCGAGCTGTGAACTCTCCTGTTTGCTGCACTCAGGGATCCCCAACAACGAGGGAGCCTGGGCCGATCCCCCCACTCCTCC
>QUSF01001054.1:0-15770 GCA_003676055.1 Chloebia gouldiae | reverse complement strand
CTCCCTCCTGAGGGTCCCTTTGTGCTCTCCCGGGTCCCCCCTCCCTCCTGAGGGTCCCTTTGCGCTGTCCCCGGGTCCCCCCTCCCTCCTGAGGGTCCCTTTGCGCTGTCCCGGGGTCCCCCAGCTCTCCCTGCTGCTTCTTGGCGTCTGTCTGTTCCCTCCCCGGCTCCTTTGACGTCCCCCCATTTCCTCCTGGTGGGCTCTCAGCCCTCCCCACTCCTTCTTGGGGTCCCTTTGTGCTCCCCCTGGGTCTCACAACCCTTCCCTCTTCCTCCTGGCTCTTTGCTGCTGCCCGGGGCCCTCCCTGGATCCCTCCCGGTGTGCCCCGCCCTGACCCCTCCCCGCAGATGGCCGGAGAACTGGCGGACAAGAAGGATCGGGATGCATCCCCGGTGAAGGAGGAGCGAAAACGCTCCCGCTCCCCTGACCGGGAGCGGGAGCGGGACCGCAAGGGCTCCCCGGCCAAGGAGCGGAAGCGGCACCGATCCCGGGAGCGGCGGCGGAGCCGCTCGCGCTCCCGGTCCCGCTCCAAGTCCACGGAGAGGTGCGGCAGCTCCGGGGCTCCTGGGGTTTGGGAAGAGCTTTGAAGGCTTTGGCAGTGGGAAAGAAAAGGTTGTGGTGGGAGAAGAGTTCTAATTCTCATTACTTTTTTTTAATTGAAAAAATTAAATTATGAATAAACTTTTAAAATACCCTTTTAAAGAGAATATAAAGAAAAATTTAATAACGGTATTTCTTTATTTTATAGAGGGTATAAAGAGGCTCCCTTTTAAAGTTTTGAGCCTGCTTTGCCTTCCTCCTAACCCTGCCTCACAGCAGGAATTGGGGGTTGGGAGCACTGGGCCCACCACACTCACTGCTGCATTGGTCAGGAAATGTCAAAACTAGCCAAATCTCAGATGGCTGAACCCAAAGCACTGCACGGCCCCCGGAGGGTGGGTGAGGGCTGTGGGGCCTGCTCTGATCCCCCTGCCCCACAGGGATCGGCGGCACAAGGAGCGGGACCGGGACCGCAGCAAGAAGGAGCGGGACAGGGACAAGGATGGGCACCGGCGGGACAAGGACCGCAAGCGCTCCAGGTGGGTCCTGTCGATTTTTTTGAGGGGTTCCTGCTCTCCCCTAAACCCCCTGGAGGTTGGAGATCCCTCAGGGCTGTGCTTGGTGTCTTATTCCATGCTGTTTTCCTTGGAAGTTTGTCCCCGGGCAGGGGGAAGGACTCCAAGTCTCGGAAGGATCGAGAGGCACGGAAAGCAGAGGAAGAGGAGGAAAATGCCTTGAAGAAGGAGAAGGTGAGGAGGCTGTGGGAGCAGCTCCAGCGGGGTCCAGGTTCCAGGGGATTCCAGGAGTGGTGCTGATATCTGGCCTCTCTTGCAGGCGCAGCCGCTGTCCTTGGAGGAGCTGCTGGCAAAGAAGAAGGCAGAAGAGGAGGCAGAAGCCAAGGTGGGAGAAGGAGCAGGAGCCTCCTTCCTCTGCTGGGGGTGTGGATGTTTGTGGGGACGCTGCAGGGGGGACCCCAGGAGGGAACAGGGAGGGCTGAGAAACTTGGGGGTGCAGAGGGACCCCAGAAGGAAGCAGGGAGTGCCAGGGGACACCGGGAGGGATCATGGGCTGGAGCAGGGAGGGCTGGGAGGGTACAGGGCAGGGAGGGCACTTGGGGGGCTGTGGAGACAGGGGAGGGAGGGGGGAGGCATGGTGGACCCCAAGGAGGGAGCAGAAGGACCTTGGGAATGCTGAGGGGTCTGGTGAGGGCCACAGAAGGGCCCTAAGAGGGAAAGGAGGGCTGGGAGACACAGGGAGGGAACAGAGAGACCCCTGGCAGGGAGTGGAGAGGTCTGGGGTATCCAGAGAGGGAGAGAAGGAACCCAAGAGGGAGAGGGGAGGCCTGGGGGTCTGGGAAGGAGCAGAGAGGGCTGAGGGGACCCTCAGCAGCACGGGGGTGGTAGGCAGGGCCCAGTGTGACGTTGCCTCTCTCCCATCCCAGCCCAAGTTCCTGTCCAAGGCGGAGCGGGAGGCCGAGGCCCTGCGGCGGCGGCAGCAGGAGGTGGAGGAGCGGCAGCGGCTGCTGGAGGAGGAGAGGAAGAAGAGGAAACAATTCCAGGAGATGGGCAGGAAGATGCTGGGTAAGGGCTCATCCCTGGAGACCCCACCCAGCCCTCGGGGGGGTGCTGGCTCTGAGCCCCTTCCCCTGCTCCCCAGAAGACCCCCAGGAGCGCGAGCGCCGGGAGCGTCGCGAGCGCATGGAGCGCGAGACCAACGGCACCGAGGACGAGGAGGGCAGGCAGAAGATCCGGGAGGAGAAGGACAAAAGCAAAGAGCTCCACGCCATCAAGGTGGGCCTGGGGGCTGGCCCGGGGGGGGCTGGGGGGAAGATGGGGGGTCCCACTGAGGCTGGGGTCCTGCAGGAGCGGTACCTGGGGGGGGGTGAAGAAGCGCCGGCGCACGCGACACCTCAACGACCGCAAGTTCGTGTTCGAGTGGGACGCGTCGGAGGACACGTCCATCGACTACAACCCGCTGTGAGTCCTGGGGTGCCCCTAGGGCTGGGGGTGTCCCTGTGGGGTGCAAGGCATCCTCCAGCCCTGCTCCTGATGCTCCCACCCTGCTCCAGGTACAAGGAGAGGCACCAGGTGCAGCTGCTGGGCCGCGGCTTCATCGCTGGCATCGACCTGAAGCAGCAGAAACGGGAGCAGTCACGGTTCTACGGGGACCTGATGGAGAAGAGGCGGACGCTGGAGGAGAAGGAGCAGGAGGAGTGAGGTTTTGGGGAAGGTGGGGGGGTTCTGAGGGGTGTGTGGGGTCATGGTTGGCTTAGTTTGGTTGGGATGTGGAGCTGGGCTGCAGCAGGTCCTGCAGGAAATTGGCAGAAGGGTTCTCGAGGCACAGAGTGAACCCTATCCACTTTCTCCTTCCCTTTCCTCACCCCCTTTTGTCATCTCTTTCCTTGCCCTGCTCTCATCCCCCTCCTTCATCCCCCTGTCCTCACCCCCATTTCTCCCATCCCCTTTCCCTCTCCCTTTTCCCCCATTTTCTTTTCCTTTATTCCCCTTTCTGCATCCTGCTTTCCCCATTCCCTTGTCCTTCATTTCCTGTTTCATGTTGCTTTCTCCCCATCACACTTTTCCCTTTCTCTTTTCCCCATTCCTTTTTCTCTCACCCCCTTTACCTATCCCCTTTTCCCCATTCCCTGTTTCCTCTTTTCCCTTCCCCGTTGCCTTTTCCCTTCCCCCTGCATTCCCCCCTTCCCCATTATCCCTCTCCTTTTCCCATGCCTTCCCTCCCTCCGGCAGGGCGCGGCTGCGGAAGCTGCGGAAGAAGGAGGCCAAGCAGCGCTGGGATGACCGGCACTGGTCCCAGAAGAAGCTGGACGAGATGACGGACAGGGACTGGCGCATCTTCCGCGAGGATTACAGCATCACCACCAAGGGGGGCAAGATCCCGAATCCCATCCGCTCCTGGAAGGATTCCTCCCTGCCCCCCCACATCCTGGAGGTCATTGACAAGTGTGGCTACAAGGTGGGCACGGAGAGGGGGAGCTGGGGAGGGGGGAAATGTGGTTGTCAGGGATTTGGAGAGGGGGAATGGGGAAGTTCTGCTCCCAACCTGCTCCCCCCGGCAGGAGCCGACCCCGATCCAGCGCCAGGCCATCCCCATCGGGCTGCAGAACCGGGACATCATCGGCGTGGCCGAGACTGGCAGTGGCAAGACAGCGGCGTTCCTGATCCCACTGCTCGTGTGGATCACCACCCTGCCCAAAATCGACCGGTGCGGGCTGGGGACTCTGCCCACAGGGCGGGGTGGAGTGGCAGGGTGACACTGCACAGGGATCGGGACTGTAGAGGTGACAGGATGGGGTGACAGGGTGGCACTGCACAGGGGTCAGGACCGGGTGGCACTGTGGAGATGACAGGATGGAATGGCAGGGTGACACTGCACAGGGAACCAAGACTGTGTGGGGTGAGAGGATGGGGTGACAGGGTGACACTGTCGGGGCGTTGAGGCAGGGTCACAGGGTGACATGGTGGAGTGGCAGGGTGACACTGCACAGGAATCGGGACTGTGGAGGTGACAGGATGGTGTGACAGGGTGACACAGTTGGGGATTGAGGCGGGGTTACAGGGTGATGGGGTGACACTGGAGGGCACACATGTGGCACTGTGGGTGACACAACAGTCTCCTGCCATGCTGCAGCATCGAGGAGTCAGACCAGGGGCCCTACGCCATCATCCTGGCCCCCACCCGTGAGCTGGCGCAGCAGATTGAGGAGGAAACCATCAAATTTGGGAAACCCCTGGGCATCCGCACCGTGGCCGTGATCGGCGGCATCTCCCGTGAGGACCAGGGCTTCCGCCTCCGCATGGGCTGCGAGGTGAGTGGAGGGGCTGGGGGGGTCTCGGGGGGGCAGCTCAGCCTTGGGCTGGCTCCCACCGACCCCCCCCCGGCCCCCCAGATCGTCATCGCCACGCCGGGCCGGCTCATCGACGTGCTGGAGAACCGGTACCTGGTGCTGAGCCGCTGCACCTACGTGGTGCTGGACGAGGCCGATCGCATGATCGACATGGGCTTCGAGCCTGATGTGCAGAAGATCCTGGAGCACATGCCTGTGAGCAACCAGAAACCCGACACCGACGAGGCTGAGGACCCTGAGAAGATGTTGGCCAACTTCGAGTCTGGGAAGCACAAGTACAGACAGGTGGGTGTGGACGAGGAGGGACAATTTGGGCTTTTGGGGAAGGGGTTGAGGGAATGGGAGTTACATTTCTGCTCTGTGGAGGAACGCTCCTACCTCACAGTGGATGTTCCTGTCCCGTGAGGGGTTATTCCTGCCCCACAAGGGGACATTTTTGCCCTATTGGGAGCATTTCTGCTCCATGGGGGACAATCCTGCCACACAGGAAGATGTTCTTGCTCCTTAGGGGAACATTCCTCCCTTCTAGGCTCATTCCTACCTCATTGAGGGTTGCTTCGGCTCCATGGGGGATGTTCCTGCCCCACTGGGGTCATTCCTGCTTCACTGTGGGATGTGCCTGCCCCATGGGTGATGTTCCTGCTCTATGAGAGGGACGTTCCTGCCCCATCAGAGGCGTTCCAACCTCACTGTGGGATGTTCCTGCTCCGTGGGGGGGTGTTCCCTGCCCCCCGGGGTCATTCCTTCTTCACGGGAGGGACATTGCCACCTCACAGGATGTCACTGCCCTGTTGCCTTGCAGACTGTCATGTTCACGGCCACCATGCCACCGGCGGTGGAGCGCCTGGCCCGCAGTTACCTGCGGCGCCCGGCCGTGGTCTACATCGGCTCGGCCGGCAAACCCCACGAGAGGGTGGAGCAGAAGGTTTTCCTCATGTCCGAGTCCGAGAAGAGGTGGGGAGCATGGATTTGCGAGTAGTCTGGGGGTTGGAGGGTGAAGGGGACTCTGTGGGGCGCTTCAGCATCTCTTTGCCCAACTGTCTCTTCCTCCTCTTTCTGCTCTACAGGAAGAAGCTCTTGGCCATCCTCGAGCAGGGCTTCGACCCGCCCATCATCATCTTTGTCAACCAGAAGAAGGGCTGCGATGTGCTGGCCAAGTCCCTGGAGAAGATGGGGGTGAGGCTGGGCTGGGAGGGGTCACCCTGAGTCCTGTCCCCCTCGTCCCCACGTGGGGACTCCGTGCTGTGCCCCCCGTTGACCCCCCCTGTTCCCACAGTACAACGCCTGCACCCTGCACGGTGGCAAGGGCCAGGAGCAGCGGGAGTTCGCCCTCTCCAACCTCAAGGCCGGGGCCAAGGACATCCTGGTGGCAACGGACGTGGCCGGACGTGGCATCGACATCCACGACGTCTCTATGGTGGTCAACTACGACATGGCCAAGAACATCGAGGGTGAGCCTGGGGGACACTGAGGGGGCCAGTGGGGGTGTGCTGCCCGTGCTGGGGGTGCTTGGCCCTGGTGTTACCTGCACTGGAGGGGCTTTGAGGGGTAGCTCAGCCCTGGTGCTGCCGCACTGAAGAGGCTGTGACGTTGCCCAGCTTTGGTACGGGGTGTGCAGGGTGTGCCTGGCCCTGGTACTGCCCTTACCAAGGGGGTTGCAGAGGTGCCCAGCCCTGGTTCCTGGAATGGAGGGAGTGCCCAGCCCCAGTGCTGAGAGTGTGGGGGATTCCCAGCCCCAATGCTTCTGTGTCAGGGGGATGGGGGGGTTCCTGGCCTTGGTTTTTGGGGGTGGAGGGGGTGCCCAGCCCTGGTACTGGAAGTGCAGGGGGAGCTGCAGGGAGTGCCCAGCCCTGGCACTGCCCACACTGAGCCCTTCACTTTCCCCCCCAGATTACATCCACCGCATTGGGAGGACGGGCCGAGCAGGGAAGAGCGGTGTTGCCATCACCTTCCTCACCAAGGAGGACTCCACGGTGTTCTACGACCTCAAACAGGCCATCCTGGAGAGCCCTGTGTCCTCGTGCCCCCCCGAGCTGGCCAACCACCCCGATGCCCAGCACAAGCCAGGCACCATCCTCACCAAGAAGCGGAGGGAGGAGACCATCTTCGCCTGAGGCCCCTCTTCGTCACCCCTCCGGGGACAACAGGACCAGCAAGGCTGCCAGGACTGCTCTGGCTGTTCTTTTCCCAGCTCTTTGTGCAACCCAAGGACTGCCCACAAGCAGAGACTGGGGCTGGGATTATCCCAAAACATCTCCCTTGTTCTCCCAGTCCCCCTCCCCACATTCCCCATGGAGCAGAGGAGCTGCTGGAGGCTGTTTGGGGCCGGTCCCTCCCTACTGCCAGGGCGGGGCTGGTTTTTTGGCTGTCCTGGGAACTGTCTGCACCTCATCCTTTGCATTTTTGTTTTTTGTTTTTTTTTGTTTTTTTTTGTAGTTGAAGCTCCAGGCTGCAGGAATAAACTGGCAGCAGCGTTACCGGTGTTGCCTCCTCATCTTCTCCCTTCCTTGGGTGCCATGGCCCAGCCCCTGGGTGCCACCTCCCATGGAGACAGAAGCCAGCAGTGCCCAAAAGTTGCACTTTGAGGTGCTCAGCACCCACCAGCACTGTCCCTTCCTCCTCCCCTGACCAGGTTCCCCCATGTTCCCTCCACAAATACGGACACTAGCACCTCTGAGCACTCGTGTGTTTCTGAAACCAATTACAGGGAAATCAGTGCTTTCTACAAAAGAAATTATAACAAATCTGTGGCCCCCACCCCATTCCCCCCCCCTTCCCACCAGTAATGGCTGTGGGGGGGCTCAGCCCATGCCAGGACCCCCAGCCGAGGGCAGTGGGCGTCGTATTTACAGGACTGTGGTGACGTGCGGTGACAGCATGGCCAGGGGACGTCGGGGACGGGGCAGTGGGTGCAAGCGTGGAGCAGCCCCCACACCCCGTGCAGCCCCACTCTGCCCTCCCCATGCCGGGGGCAGGGGCGGGGTGGCTGCGGTCACCGGGGCGGGGAGGGGGACGTGGGGGGGAATCGTTGCAGAGCGAAGCGAGTGGTGTGACCCACTCCTCCCGGGGGTCCCATGCAGGGGTGGGGAGGGAGCAGGCCAGGTCCCGGGGGTGAGCAGGCACCTTCCCTTTCTTCCTCGGGTCTGTGTGGGCTGGGGGATGCTGCTACCACTGCCCCCCCTCCTTACCTCCCCTTTTTGGGGGGGGGGGGCACCCACTGTCCACGGCAGCTGCCCTGTGGAGAATGAGCCAACCTGTGATGCAGGGCTCGGGGTGGGGACACTGAGGCAGGGCCAAGGCATGTGTCTGTCCCCAGGCTCCCCAAAACTTGGGCGGGGAGTCCCAGGACATCCTGGCCGCCAGCTCCCCCCCTCGCTGTGCTTATGGCTGAAGACGTGCCCGGGGGGCCGGGCGAGAGGAAGCTGCCGGTGCGGAATTCGATTGTCTGAGCACCCCCAGCGCGGGGCTGGGGTGAGGCGGGGAGCGCCTGGGGTTTGGGGGGGCCGGTTCCCAGCCGCGGCCCCCCCCTACCTCCCCTAATAGCTGTCCTTGGCCCAGGGCCGGCTGCGCTGCCAGTTCCTGTCGTGGTTGCGCTCGCTCGGGCGTTCGGGCGTGCCGGGGCCGCTGCCGTGGTGCCGGTGGGGCTGGTACAGGTCGGGGTAGGGGTCCCCGTACTCCTCTTCCTCCTCCAGGTGCCGTGAGCTGCGCCGGGATGTGGCCCCCCAAGGCTGGGGCGAGGTGTCCCCCGCCTCATCCGATGGCATCAGGCTGTCGTGCTCCAGCGGCGAGTGCTCGCCCCGCTCCCCCAGCAGCTGCTGGCTCTGCGGGCAGGGGGGCGGCGCGGTGGGGGCTGCGTGTGCCCCCCGGCCCTGGCACCCTGTGCTGGGTCCCCATGGGAGGCAGGGAGGGGGCTGGGGAGCTGCATGTCCCCCCCAGCCTGGACACCCCTGTGCTGGGTCCCCATAAGGAGCATGGAGTGGGGCTGTGTGGCCCCAGTTGTGACCTGTGCACCCCCACCCTGTTCTGTGGACCCCTGCACCAGCTGCCCCTGGGCAGGAGGGAGGGGGCTGTGGGGACAGTGTGGGGGGCTGTGTGTCCCCCCCATGCCCTCCCCGTGTGGCAGTTGCCAGTGGGGAGCAGGGAGGGGGCCATGGGGTTACCTGCAGGCCTGGCAGGCCGGTGGGTGAGGGGACAGCGTGGGGGGCGTGTGGCGGGTGGTGCGTGGCACGCCAGTAAACCTCCAGGTACTCAGCCAGGTGCTCACAGGCGTCCTCCAGCTGGTTCTCATCCAGGATCACGTCAAAGAGCTCCTGGGGGGGCAGGTGAGAGGGGTCAGGGAGGGCTCTGGGGTCCCCCCAGGCATCCCCAGGGCAGGGGGACAGGCTGGCTCACCGGGGGACACTGCACCAGCTTGTCAGCTGCCATCATCTGCACATTGAGGTGCTTCACCTGCGACTTGCCCCTGGACTTGATGAGCCGCTGCAGGACCTGGGGAGGGGACAGGGGAGTGACAGCACCGTGGGGGGCAGCTAGGACCCCCCCAGAGCCGTGGCGACCCCTCACCTTGGGGGAGGACACCTTGACGTAGACGATGATGGGTGCCAGGGAAGTCTTGGCCAGCTGGGCCGGGTGGTTGATGGTGTCAGCATCCAGCACCACCAGCTGCAGGGACTTGGCCAGCTCGAAGATGCGTTCGATCTCACTCTGCACCTCGGCTGGGGGGACACGGGTGGGGGCTGTGTCAGGATGGGCTGGCCCTGGGAGGGGTCCCTGCACCCCCGGGGGGAGTCTGGCCCCTCACCAATGCTGGAGCGGGTGGTGGAGCGCTCCAGGATCGCCTGCTTGCCCAGGTTGTTGAGGATGGAGCGCTTGGCCAGGGACAGGTCGGCTGTGATGTGGGTGATGGAGATCCTGGGGAGCACAGGGACGCCATGGGCACCTGGGGACCCCCAGGCTGTGGAAGGAGGGGGGTTCTGGGTGGGGTGATGGTCTCACCTGCCATCGAATCTGTGCTTGAGGAAGTCGAAGAGAGCTTTCTGCATCATGTCGGTGACCTGCCATGGGGCCGCCAGCCCGGTGAGCCACGGCAGATGGCAGCGGCAGGGAGGTGGCAGCCGCTCAGCACCCTGCCAGCCGCCCTCGGCCCCGCCATCTGCCTGCTGCCAGCACAGGATGGGCAGGGAAGGGACAAGGGACAAGGGCCACCACCCTGAGGGCACAACGAGGACACCCTGCATCTCCCCCGTACCTCGTATCCTTTCAGTGAGGGCCCCACCAGCACCACGGGCCGCATGGAGGGGACCACGTCGTAGGGTGGGATGTGCTGCGTCTGCAGGGGTACACGGGGGTGGGTCAGTGCCCTGTGCTCCCACCCCCAGCCCAGGAGGTGTTAATGAGCCTATTCGAAAGAGCCACAGCATCCCAGAGCTCTCCCAGCTCCGTAACCAGGGAAAGGGGGGGTCTCTGCTCCCAGGCCACCCCAGAAACAGCCACTATTAGCCCTGCCTGCAGCCCCCTCCCCACCGCTCCCTGCTCAGGGCTCAGCCCTGCACCTGGGACTCACCTGCTTCTGCTTCTGCTTGGCTTGGGGAGAGAAGAGACAGAGATTGATGATAGTAAAGTAGGGACCCCCTCAGAACACCCACGATTCCCCTGGGCCAAGATCTGCCCTTACCTAAGGAGGGGGGAGGCGATCGCCGGCTCCCGCTGTCGCCGAGGCCCGAGGCATTGCCAGCTCTCCTGGGGAAGAAGGGGGTGAGCGAGTGTCGGGGATCTTGGAGTGAGGCCAGGGGTCCCATCCCTACCTGGCTTTCTGCTCCTGCTTGAGCCTCATGGCTTCCAGGCGCTGGGGGCTGGGGATGAAGGCGATGTCCCCCCCCTCCTTCACTAGGCGCCCGATCCACCAATCATTGCTGTATTTCTGGGTGAGGACAGGGCAGAGGTGAGAGCAGGGGAGGTCCCTGGCCCTGAACAGACCCTCCAGCACCCCGGCTGACCTCCTTGATGTGCAGGAAATCTTTGGCTTCGAAGTTGATGGCGGCTCCCTGCACCGGGCACTCCTCATCCAGCGCCCCGCAATAGCTGACATTGGTGCGCACAGCAAAGGCGACCGGCTTGTGCTAGAAGATTTGGGGGTGGTCAGCACCCCTGGGCCCTGGCAGCAAGCCTGGGCCATGCCCTGGGTGTCTCCCCATCCATACCTTGGCCCTCTCGAGCTGCTGCTGAGCCTGGCTCTCCACCTCGCGCCGGGCGCCCTCACGGTCCTCTTCCAGGGACACGTCGGAGTCCAGGGATGGGCGGCTGGTGTAGGAGTCCGCCGAGCCCTGGGGCAACGGGGCTGAGTGCCGGGGGGCTGCGAGGGGAACCCCCACAAAGAGGGACCCCGTGCTGAGGTAGTGCCAGCCTCGGGAGGGGACCCTACTGCCCCCCTCCAGCTCTCGGGAGTCCACGGTGGCATCAAGCCGGGTGTGTCAGGTCCCATCACCCAGCACAGCTGCCCTGGGGTGCAGCCCCCACGTGCTGGGGGGGTCACGGGGGAGACCCCCGCAGGCCCAGGGATGGGAATATGACCCCTGTCACGCTGGGATGTGGATCTTGCTCCTGCCGCCCTCCACCCTGGGGTGCTCAGCCCAGCACCCCCGGCTCCCCCTCCCCGCCGCGCCGGTATTTACCCACCGCCCGCTGCGCCTGGAACAGGCGCAGAAGCTGCGGTGAAATATTTATAGGTCCCTGAATGTGGCTGAGCCCCCCCCCGAGGTCCCCCGGGCCCTGCCGGGCTGAGCTCAGCGCCGCTGCCCAGCACCGCCCCCCCGCTAACCTGCACATCCCACCCCGCTCACACCGGGGGGAGCCTGGGCAGCCCCCAGCCCCCCCGGGCAATATGGTTTCCCAGCACAGCCCCCCCCAACATGGCCTCCCCAGCACGGCCCCCCCAGCACCGTCACCGCGCCCCGAGCATCCCCCACCCCCCAGCATCCCCGGGACGGCTCCGCAGCGTTCCGGTGCGGCCCCCCAGTACAACACCCCCATCATCCCCAGTGAGTCCCCCAGTACAGCATCTCCAGCCCCCCCTCATGCACGACCTCCCCCATGCAGCCCCCCCCGGCCTGGAGCATCGGCCCCCGCGGGGCTCCCGGCCGGGGGTACCGGGATTCTCTTCCCGCCTGGTCCCGGTCCCGGCGGTACCTGCCGCGGGGGGCGGGGGGGCGGCGGGGGGACAGAGACGAGAGCGGTGGCAGCGGCGAGGAACAAAGGGCCGGGGGGCGGCAGAGCACCCCCCGCACCAGGCATGAGCCCCGCACCGGGCACGGTGCCCCCCCGGGGCACAATCCCCTCGTGCGCCATCACCAACCCGGGGGGCGCAGCTCCCCCCAAACCGACCGCGGCACCCCGCGCACGGTCCCCCCGATCGCGCGGCCGGTACCGGAGCCGGTACCTCGTTGAGCAGGAAGGTAGCGCTGGAGTCAGAAAACGACATAGACGGGGCGAGCCGAGCCGAACCGCTCGCGCCCCCCCCCGCCCCGCTCCACCGACACCGGTTCCGGCTGCGGCTCGGGCTCCGGCTGGCCCTGCCCGCTCCGCCGCCACCGCCCCTCCCCGCCCCTCCCCGCCCCCGCCTCCCACCGCCCCCCCGGGGCGCACGGAGCCGCCCCCGCCGCTCAGCCCGGGGGGGGAGTGGGTGGGTGTGTGTTGGGGGTCACCGTTCCCCCGTCCCGGTGCTGGCGGGGGGTTCCGGCCCCTCTCCGGTGGGGACCGCTGTGGGGGGCTGCGCTGGCAGCCGGGGGACCCGAGCGCTCCCGGTGAGCTGCACCCGGACGGGTCACCGGCGCAGCTCCCGGTGGCCCGGCGGGGGGATAGTTTGCTAAGAGAGCTCTGGGTGAGAGGGGAGTCCCGGGGCAGCGGCGGAGGGACTGTGCAGCCTCCCGCAGCGCACCGCTCGGGGTTCCGGGACGGCGGCGGGGGGGTGCCGGTGGGTACCTCCATGCTCCGGTGCAGCGGCTCCGGTCCTGCCCCGAGCCGGCAGCAGCCCCGTCTGCAGGGCGAACCCTGCGGCGGGGCCGGAGTCGCTCCCGCCCCCCCCCCCCGCCCCCCCCCCCGCCCCCGAGGAGGGGGGCAGCGACGGGCCCCGGGGGACCGGGCCGGCCCGCCCCGTTACCGCGCAGCGGGACGGGCCCCGGCGGGACCGGACCGGGACAGCGCACGGCCGGCCCGGGAACAACGGGGCAGCGCTGGGTGGGGGCTTCGGACAGCGGCGCGACCGGCCGCGGACACCTGCACCGGGCACCAGGCATAGAGAACGGGCCCCGGTACCGGGCACATGGCGGGGCCCAGCCGGGCCCTCTCCGAGGTGCTGAAGGGGCCGCGCCGGTTGCTGGGCCGGGTCGGGGGGTCCCCGGGGGTACCGGGGAGTACCGGAACAGCAGGTGCTACCCCACGATGAAAACAGGATGCTCCGGCCGCTCTGCGCCTCCTGGGGCCGCCCCGACAGGACCCCCCCGCCCTCCGCGGAGCCTCCCCGGTAACCGCTCACCCGCCGGCGGCCGGGGAGGGGGCGCAGCTCGGGGCCGGAGGAAACAGAAGCACCGGCTGGGGGGTAGCGGGGAGGTTCGTGCCTGCCTCTCCCCGGCAGCACGAGGAGGCGGCCCAGTGCCGGTGGAGGGAGCGGGAGGGGAGCCCCGCGGCCCCTTCTACAGCCCCGCCTGCCCCGTTCCCCTTCCGCTGCCTCAGTTTCCCGGGGCCGCCCCCCGCGCCGCAGTGCCGGTGCCCGCCGCCGGCCCGGCCCTGACGCAGCACTCGCTATTTTTAGCCGCGGGGAGCGGCTGTTGCGATGCTACCGGCGCCCGGTGCCGGCGCCCAGCCCCGGTCCCGGGGGAGCGGCGGGGCGGAGGCGGCCCCCGAGCTCCCTCCAGTGCGGAGGTTGGGGTGGGGTGGGAGACGCTCGGCCGCTCCCCGCTCCCCACCCCAGGTCCGTGCTTTAATGCAGAGCCGCAGCAGCGGCGGACCCGGGGCTGGCGGAGCTGCCCCGCCCCAGTGCCGGTGCTGGTCTCGGTGCCGGTGTAGGCGCCGGTGCCGGCCCGCTCACCTGCCTGCGGAGGATGCTGGAGGTGGTGTCGGACGAGGTGCTGCCGTCCGAGCGCTTGAAGCGGCTCTTGCGCTTCGGGAGCCTCCGGGGGCTCTGCGGCGAGAGCAGGCGGTGAGCGCCGGGCGGCCCCGGGCGGCTCGGCTCCGCCGCGGAGCTGCCACCGGCGGCCACCGGCTCTGCGGAGAGAACCGAACCGGGCCGCACGGGGCCCGCGACGGCCGGGAGGGCTCCGGTCTGCTCACCTGGAAGGAGCCGGAAGCATCAGGCTGCGCCGGGGCGGACATCCCCGGCGGCACCCACCGGAGCCCCGGGGATCCCGGCGGGGCAGCCCCACACCGGACCGCGGCGCTCCGCGGGGAAGGGCCGCGCCGCCGCCACTGCCGCGCTCCGCATCACACGGGGCCGCCGGGGCGTACCGGCCGTCCCCGCCCCCGCCTGCCCGCCCCCGCGCCCATCCCCGTGGCGGCCGGTCCGCGCCCCCGCAGCTGGGCAGCCACCGGGAGGCACCGGGAACGGACCCTGCCCACAACCCGCAGTGCTGCGGTGGCCGGCCGCGCGGTACCAAGGAAGAGGAGCCCGCGGGGGCCGCTGCAGCCCTGCCCACGCGTGTGCGGGGATGCGGGAGCCAGAGCCCCTCCGCCCGCACCCCACCGGGACGGCTCCCGCAGTCGCCGTGCCCCTTCCACAACTCTTTTTGCCACCCCCACGCCAGGGCATCATTCCCCCCTCCCCCCCCCCCCCCCCCCCGGGGGTCCCCCCCCCAAGTCCCCCCCGGGGGGCCGGCGGGGCGGGGGGGGGCCGCCGCCCCCCCCCCCCCCCCCCCCCCGCCCCCGCGGGGTTACGCCCCCAAAGTCTCCCGCGTGGGGCAGGCGGAGCGGTGGGGGGCCGCAGCCCACCCACCGCGCACCCCGTGTCCCCGCCATGCCCAAGGTATCGGCCGGTTCCGGTGCTTCAACATCGCCGGACCCGGGGGACAGAAGGGGACAACGGGCCAGGGATGGAGCCGGAGCCCCACGGAGCCCCAGCGTGGGCTCCCCCATCCCCCGCGCGGCGGGACTTCCGCGTGGGGCCGCAGGGACACGGCCCCGCCGGCGGCTCCTAATTAATGATTAATCAGCGCTCCCCGGGGCCCGACGCCGGGGCGGGGGGGGGTGCGCGGCCCGGCGCCGCCGCTGCGGGGGAGGGAAGGGGGGCACGGGGAGGTTCTGCCACGGGGGGACGGCAGGGCCGGTGCCACGCTCACTCGTGGGGGTCCGAGTTGCGGGGGCCGTAGTGAGGGGGTGCCCTGTGCCAAGCTGGGCATGAGGGCACGTGGAAATGTGGGGGCATCCGCAAGGGGGGTGTGCATGTGTGAAAACAAGGGGGGCTGTGAGTGTACAAGGGGTGTGTCAGGGTGAGGATGCGTACAAGGGGGTCTGTGAGTGTGTAAGGGATGTATAGCAGGGGTGTGCGAGGACTGTGTGTTTGAAGGTGGGGTGGTGTGTGTAAGGGCTGTGTATGTGTAAAGGTGAGTGTGCAAGGCAGTGTGTATGAACTGTGTGGAGTGTGGGCAACGGGGGTGCGTGCCTCTGTGAACGTCGGTGTGTGTGCAAGGGTGTGTGTGCAAGCTGCATGTGTGCACCCGCACCTGTGTGCACGTCTGCTGTACCTAAGGTGTGCACAGGTGTGTGAACACGGGGATTCGTTTGTTTGCACACAAATATAGAGGGGTTTAGGTGTCAGTGTATAACGGGTCTGCCTGAGCGTGCAAGGGTGCGTGTGTGTGCAAGGGCATGTAAATTTGCGAGGAGGGTGTCTATGTGCAATATCTATGTGTGGCACGGAAAACGTGTGTGCAAGGGTTTGTGTGTGCGTGTGCAAGGGGATGCGTGAGCGTGTAGGGGTGTGTGCAAGGTGGTGGGTGCACGCCACGGGTGTGCAGGGGGCTTCGTGTGCGTGTGAACACACACGTGTGGGTGCAACACGCGTGTACCAGGGTGTGCAGTGTGTGCGTGTGCAAGGGGGGGGCACCGGGATGTGCGCGGGGCGGGTGTGCAAGGGGCAGGTACTGGGGGCACTGGGGTGCATGAGCAAGTGACACCCTCGGGGGGGTTGTGCGGACACGGGGGTCCCTGCCGCGCGTGTCCCCGCCATGTCGGCGCGTGTGTCCGTGTCCGTGCGCGTGTGCGCAGCCCCCAGGGTGCGAGTCCGCCCCCACCGCTCCGGGCCGTTCTCGCCGCCGCCGCTGCGCCTTTAAGGCCGCCGGCCGGGAGCGCCCGGGAGCGGATCCGGGCGGGGGGGGGG
>QUSF01001053.1:0-16329 GCA_003676055.1 Chloebia gouldiae | reverse complement strand
GCCCCCTAGAAATCTCAGCCCTCATTCTAGAGAGACTGCAGACTGTATAGAGAAAGCTTACCAGGTTAAACACCAGGAAGATGGTCTCTTTAACACTCAGGGGAAACGGAACATTCTCTAATAGGGAGATAAGAGATTCAGAGGAGAAGAAGAAAGCAAAGGCTGAAAAGCCCATCCCCTGCTTCCCCTCTAACAATCCATAACCATGAACCATACATTCCTGGAACAGACCTCAGCACCTTTAGAAAGCCCCTGCAAGCCATTACACACAAGCCCAGCCCGATGGATATTCTGGTCAGTGCCATTCTGAAAACACTACGTATTAGGGACAATACCGGAGCTATTCCTGGATAAGAAAATAAACCTAGGGACCACAGAGGGAATAAGATCTCAAAAAAACCCTAGGGACCAGAAACACATGCAGGCCTTCACCCCAAGAGACACTATGAATTCAAACAACATAGCCAGTACCTGCTGCATACCAAAACAAAGTAATTGGAACCAAAATATTATTACAAGGTTTTTTCCACTCTGTCGAGCCACAAGTTGGGCACCAAAATATTCCTCCTAGTTTAGGGCAAATTTGGAAGAAAAAGCTCTGGAAGGAGCCCCCAGAAAACAAACCACCACTGCCCCTCCCCACCCACCTGGTTCGGGAAAAATTTCCTCTGAGAGAAGTGGAAAAGACCCTGTCTATTTAACAAACAAAGCACTCCCCAGCACCAAAAATAAATAACAACACCAGATGACAACAGAACTCCTTCACCACTCTGAAGAGATGACAAATCCAGGAAGTCTCTCCTGGCAGGGGTCGCCTGGGTCTGGGCGCTGGGGATTGCTCTCCGGCACTGGGGACGGCTGCTGCGGATCACAAAGCGCAGGCTCTCGGTGCTCCTCGGTGTTTCCCAGTCCGGAGCAGGTTGGAATGGTATTCAGGAAAGGGAAAGGGAAGAAACAGACCAGGGAAAGAACTGGACTGCTCAGCTAAACTAACTAACAGGCAAAAGCAAAGGCAGAAGCAGAAGCAGGAGCAAGAGCAAGCATGGAAGCAAGCACTAGTCTCTCGTAGACAGCAGACCATGGGTGGAGGTGAGCAGGCTGATAACAAGACAAAACAAACCTTCACTTTCAGAGTCAGTTCTGAAAGCACAGAACAGAATATCAAACACAAACAGAACCAACGATTTGGGATAAAAGCACTGGAACGTCGCCCTAGGACACCTGGGTTTCCACATCAGCAGGCGACAGTTACTGACAGCGAAGGGTCAGCAGCAGGGGGGTCAGAGCAGGGACGATGGTGCTGGCAGCGGGCGCAGAGGAGCACGGAGAGCAACGGAGCATCCCTGGCGGTGAGGTCTTTTCCCAAAGGTAAGTGGTTTCCCAAATAAAATTGGCAACACCATAAGGTAAGGTGTTTTAACACCTTATGCAAAGGTAAGGTGTTTTCCAAACTAGAATTGACAAAAATCTCATTAAATGCCGTGGTTGATCTTTGCTGTCCCCACCAGTCATTCGCCAACCACAGAAGCCTCAAGGGCCCCCTAAAAAGTGGGGCTGGGACCCCCAGAAATGGGGCTGGAACCGTCAGATTGGGCCTGGGAACACCAGAATGGATCTGAGACCCCCAGAATGGGCCTGGGCACCATCAGAATAGGACTGGGACTCCCAGAATGGACCTGCAGACTCCCAAAATTGGGTGGGGCACCCACAGAAATGGGGCTGGGATCCCCAGAAATGGGGCTGGGCACCCCCAGAAATGGACCTGGGACACCTAGAATGGATCTGGGCACCATCAGAATGGGGCTGGGACCCGTTTGCGGACAGTTGGCAGAAATGACCGCAGACCAGAAGAGTTGCGGCGGTCCCGTGCATCCCAAGCCAGCATCTCCACGCGTCCCTTGATCTGCCCTGGGAACACACAACCTGAAAAGCACAAGTTGAGCAATGCTGGTCCCTGCCGGAATATCAACAGGGGAGAGGGTGTGGAAACCATGGCACAAATTTGGCCCGTAAAATCAGAGTCAATGACACCCGGGTGCACAAAGATTCCCAGAAGGGCAGTACCAGATCGTCCTGCCAACAGTGCACTCAATCCATGGCCTAAAGGCCCGAATGCTTTCAGAGGAACCTTATGCACATTACTAGAATCTCAGATGACTGCTGCTGCGGTGTGTACGCCCACCCCGGCAGAGCCGTGGGTGCTTGCGCTGACTCGGCTGAGACACCCTGTGCTGGTGCCGTGCCCTGGGGGACCATTTGTGTTGGCACGCAGTTCCCCTGTGCGCTCCATCCCCGTTTCCCGAGCCTGTCAAACGCTTACCGTTGGCATGGTAAGTGGACCTGCATTTGTTTGCAAAATGACCTGGCCTCCCACACCTGGAGCACAAGAAATTAGAGTCTGGCCCTTTCCTTGCTTTCGTCCCCCGTGTCTGCTTGCCTTTCTTTTTCCCCTTCTTGTCTCGACCACTCCCTGAGGGTGGCAGGCCTGCCTGCAAGGTTGCTGCCAGAACATTTTATGGTCCACCATCCCAGCCCTGGAACAAGCTTCGACCGTGTCTGTCAACGATGGGTCACCTGGCAACGCATTTATGATTTTTCTGCTGTCCTCATTTGCGTTGTCTCTTGCCAAAGTAGTGCATAAATCCTGCCTCAAATTTCCATCCTCGATCTCCTTTTCTAAAGTGGCTGCGAGCCTTTCAACAAACGGCAAGAACAATTCCTTGGCTCCCTGTGTTATCTTCACATATCTTGGCCAGGGAGCGGCTGTCTCCATGGTTTTCAGCAATGCCACAAAGCCCACCTTCTGGGCCTGCTCAAGTATGATGGGCTCCCAGGTAGCCTGAAAATCAGGACTGGCAAAGGCATTTTGTCCTATGAGAACATCCACCCCAACATGGGATCTAGGGTCCATCTGAGGGAATTTACACTGTCAGCCATGACCCTTTCAGCCAGCCTCCTCCAGTTGTTTATAAAAAGGTCAAGCTGAGCAGGTGGGAACAACAGAGGCCAGATGTTTGATATCACAGGGAGCAAGCAGGTCAGTGTTTATCACTCTGAGGACCTGCATGAGGGAAGCAAAGCCCAGACCATATTTCATCACTTTATCTTGCAAATCCTGCACCCCCGCCAGGCCATCCCCGAGCTCCAGCCTGGCTCCTCCAGGGCCTGCAGGGGGATCTCTGCAGCCCCATGAACCTGCAGGGGGATCTCTGAATCCCCATGGACCTGCAGGTTCAGGGGCCTCCCGGTGGTCGTGTCCCTGCCTCCCCCAGAGTGTGTGTGCTCCCACCGGGACCCTCATGCCGGTGTCACCCCCTTTTCTCTGCCCACAGAGCTCCTGAGCCGACGGCGGCCGCAGCCTCTCCCTGTGGCCTCGGGCCCGTCGGGGCCCCCCCGCTCCATCCCCACACTGATTTTGGGGGAGTCGTGTGTGCCCCCAGCCCTGCTGACACTCTGCCCCTGCCCGCCTGCTCCCAGTGTTCCCAGTAAAGCTTCCCAGTTAGACCCAGCCCAGTTTATGGAGGGCAGTGGGGAGGGACTTGGGGGGACCCCACGGGGGGGCCGGCACTGGGCAGGGAGGGTGGGGTCCAGGTGGGGAACACTGCCTGCCGAGGGTCTGCCCGGCAACTGGTGAGTCATCAGCCCCGCTCTCTCTGATTGGCTGACTCTTGTCCATCGCATTCTCTCATTGGCTGATGGGAGGCCCGGGAGTGCAGAGAAGGAACGGGAGAGATCCCGCCCCGAGCTCCTGCACGGGGACAACAGACCCAGCCTGGGCACAGGGAGGGAATTTATTACCAACCAAACCACGGCAGCACAAGGAGAAGGGAAAGAAATCCCTCCAACACCTTCCCCCCACCCAACCGGGACCACCCACAACAGGGCTTATCCACCATGGAGAGACGGGGACATCCGACTTTACATCAGAAGCCAATTTTATTGAGCGTACCAGGTGTTTATACAGGGTTTTACTTGTATGGTGCTTATATAGGGCTCTGGTTTTGGTAACAATTTCCCACTGGTTACACATTCTTCGTGACATTACTGTCACCTCGGAACGTTATCACAAAGTCTCACAACATGTTGCTTGGTCACTTCTTGCCCAGGGAGACTTAAACTGTGTCTGTGTCTCCCACACTTTCTGCTCAGTCAGGCCTCAGGTATCGGGCCCCATAATCAGCTCCATTACTTTACTCTGTTTTATTCCCCATACGGGGACACCAGGGCTCTGCCCAACGGGGGTCATCCAGCCCGGATCCTCCCATGGGGGATGGAGCTGGAGCAGTGCACCAAGCTCTTCCCTCACTCCAAGCTCTTTCCTCACTCAGGGCACTCAACGGGCTTCCCTTAGTGTTGCCTCCGTTGTTGCCGGGTCAAGGCTGAGCTCGTGGAAAAGCCCTTGCCACACTCCCCACACTCGTAGGGTCGTTCCCCAGTGTGGATCACCTGGTGCCCATTCAGGCCAGACCTGTCCCTGAAGCCCTTCCCACACTCCCCACACTCGTAGGGCCTCTCTCCGGTGTGGATCACCTGGTGCTTGATCAGGCCAGACCCGTTCCTGAAGCCCTTCCCACATTTCCCACATTCGTAGGGCCTCTCCCAGTGTGGATGCGCCGGTGCACGGTGAGGTAGGAGTTTTTCCTGAAGCCCTTCCTGCAGTTGGGGCAGCGGAAGGGCCTCTCCTCTGTGTGAATCCGCTCATGGAAGAGGACTCTGGAGCTTGTCTGAAACCTCTTCCCACACTGGGGACACTCGTAGGGCCTCTCCCCAGTGTGGATACTCTGGTGCTGGATCAGGTGGGAGCTCTGGGTGAATCCCTTCCCACATTCCAAGCGCTTATATGGCCGTTCCCCAGTGTGGATCCTCTGGTGCTGGATCAGGTGGGAGTTGTGTCTGAATCCCTTCCCACACTCCCCACACTTGTACGGCCGTTCCCCAGTGTGGATCCTCTGGTGCTGGATCAGGTGGGAGCTCCGGCTGAAACCCTGCCCACATTCCAAGCACTTGTGCGCCTTCTCCCTGCCATGAGGCTTCTCCACCAGCTCTGAGTACCGACTGGATCTCCGCCCGCCTTCCTGGCTCAGGGGGGCTCTTTCCTCCCCGCAGCTCCCTGGGCTGGGTTTGCAGCCCCTCCTCCTGCAGCATCTCCGGGACTTTTCCTCCTCCTCCTCCTCCTCCTCCATCCAGCCACACCCTGGCAATGAAAAATCCTGGTTTGAGGAAAACCAAGAGTTAAGTGCCTTGGAGTAGATGCTCCTCCTTCCCAAGTCCATCACTACAATCCAGCAGGGGTCTTGTGTCCATGAAAATCTCCATAATATCAAGGTTCAGCCCAAAAAATTCTGCCAGGAGTTCCCTATTTCTGATCACTCCACTTTTGGGGTTTCAGAGCTTTCTGTTCCTTGGGATGATGGGGGTCCAATGGCTCCAGGGGTTTCCCCTTCTCCAGCGTACTGCTTTTGGATGATCCAGGGGTTTTGTGGGATCCATGGGGTCCCTTCTCCCCTGATGCTCTCCCAGGGCTCCCAGAGCTCCCTCCTCTCCAGGCGCCCCCCCTTTCCAGCCAGCCGGGGTACCCCAGCTCCAGGATCGCCCCCCTCTGCTCTCCCCACTCCGGGGGTCCCAGGGGTTCCCCTCCTCTGCTCCCCCGGGGGTCCCCAGGACCAATGTCCTCCCCCTGGGGACACTGGGCAATGGCCACATGGATTCCCAAAGATCCCCTCCAGGGACTCAGCTTTGGGGTCCTGCAAGATCCAAACCTACACACAGAGAGAGAGAGAAAAAAGCCTCCCAGGGCTTATTTGGGCTTCCCAGATGCTATTTGGGGCTCAATTCCACAGTCTGCTGTTACGTTCCGCTCAGGCCATGTTTTCCCCATTCCCTGGGACCCCTGTGACTCTGATCAAGATAAGCCTGGACCCCTCCTTCATGCCCCAACGGGGTTGGCGGAGACCCAAGAAACCCTCCCTGTCAAGAGCCTAGATAAACCCCCGACATTTCCTGTTCACCCTCTCTTTCCCCGCTCTTCCCTCTCGAACCATGGAATAAAAGAGCTGGACAAGTACATCGGGGTGAGAGCCTCTTTTGAACCTTTGCCCATCTCCTGATGTTTCCCCCCCTCAAGGCCTCGAATTTCTGGGCTAGCCTGTTAATTTAGGGGCTGAGAGAGGCGGAAACCACAGCTGGCACCCAACGTGTGTTTGCTATAAGCTCACACAATGAGCTGGAGAAATTATTTTAAAGGATCTCAAAAGCTCTGTTCGGACAGTCACCTGCCCTGCTACTCTAGCTGCCTTTAAAGGCTTTGCGTGACATGGAAAAGGTCAGGATCTCGCCTGAGTACCCCAGGGGAGCCGGCTGGAGAGGGGAGACCAGATGATTTCACGCACGACCCCACGGTTCACAGGACTGGTAAGCTTTCCTCCGTTTCGCCTTTTCCCGGGTGTGCATCTAGCTGGGAGGGGTTACCATAGTGACTGTGGGGAGCTGCCTGCGGGGCTAAGCTAGAAGCCTGCGCTGGCAGCTTGGAACCTACGGACTTGTGATACACCGTGTTCCTGGGTCGGGGAAGTCACGGGAGGGGTCTGGAGTTCTGGGATGGAGGAGGGGAATTCCCCTCTGCCCCCCGCAGGAAAGCCGAAAAAAAGAGCAGGAGCCGCTCCGGTGGCGCTGCTCCGGTGAGTGCTCCCCACCCTTCCCCCAGCCTGCATCGATTCCTGTGCTGACGGTGGGGAATTTGAAAAACTATGATGTGTTAAAAGTCTGGTGGAGGATAGACCATCGATACTATTAAAATAATGGGTGCAAAAGTATCGGTGGAACAAAAGAGCACAATAAAACACCTTAGCAATATTTTAAACAAGGTAACATTCTCAAATAAGCTTCTGCTGTGTTTTGTATGCTGGCTAACCAAAGAAATACCAAATTTTACTGTGCAGGAAATGAATTCGATTTCATTTTGGGACCAGATTGGACAGATAATAACTTTAGAAATAGAAAATGGTGAACATAAAGCTTCTCTATTTATTCCGATATTCTTACAAGCTCGGGAACAGATTTTAGAAGCAGAAAAAAGCATACAGACATAGACTAACAGTTCGAATAACCCCTTTTCCCTTCCCTATTAATCCCCTCGATATCCCAGCCCTGATATCGCTTTACCAACCCTGTACCCCCCTGTAACACCTGGTTCTTCTGAGAAATATAGTCCGGACTACACCAAAAGCAAGAAATTTTCTTCCCAGAGCCCTGATGCTGTAGCAGGGTCTCTGAAAAACACGTGGCAGCATCATGGCACTGGACATGTGCCCTTATCTCCGCACAACCCTTCCCTTCCCCCAGCCCCCCACCCCTCCCCCAATCCCTGCTAGCCCCCCACAGCTCCCCCCCACCCTTATCAGAGCCGGCCTCCGGGTTGCCTCGGGAACGGGGCTGTGGCCGGTCCCGGCACAGCTCCCAGCCCGGATGGTGCAGGGGCAGGGCAGAGCAGCTCAGCAGCCCAGAGCACTGGCGGGGCTGGGGCTTCCCCCGCGGCACCGGCAGCCCGGGAGAGGGGGGGGTGACCCGCCCTTCACCGGGACACAGGGGGTGGCGGGGGAGAACACCCCTGCCTCTATGGACATGGGAAATGAACTAATACCATCTGCAGCACCTGTAGTATACCTAGGTAGGAGAAACGGTAGCAGAACATACCAACCACTACCATATAGAGACAAAACAGAGATTTGTAAAATACAGAGAGAATTTGGGAGAACAAGGCATGATAAGGGCAACCTTTAATTCAAATGAAATGGTACCGAAAGATATCACTGATTTATTTAAAAGTTTGCTAACACGTTCTGAATATGAGATATGGGGAAATAAATGGAAGTTAGCTTTAACAGCAGTTTTACAGGAAATACAACAAACACCCAGTGACAATGGACAATGATGATAACCCTATTACAATAGATCATCTATGCGGTCAATGGCACTGTCCAGAAAGACAAACTCGAGTGCTATCTAGATCGGTTTTGGAAAAATTCTGTAACGCTGCAGATAAAACATTTTATCAATTACCAGTAACCAGCTTCTTAACACTAAACAGGTTCCTTCAGAGAGTTTTTTGCAGTTTGTTGATCGATTGACAACCCAAGTCAAAAGAGAGGTGCAAGACCCAATGGTACAGACAGAGCTGGTTAAAGAAATGGCTCAGAGGAATGCGAATGAGACCTGCCGTAGAATTATCCTCAGCCTTCCTCTTGACCCATCACCTAGTCTGGCTCAGATGATTGACGCCTGCGCCAGAAGAGCAGAGCTGTTTGATACCCCTGACAGACATACACCTGCTGCACAACCACAGCCTGCTGCCACAGCCGCACCAGGTACAAGGAGACAACCAATGTCATCAGACCAGCTGCAGCACATCATCTGCCTGCGTTGCAAGAAACCAGGACACTTCGCCAGAAACTGTCCTCAAAACCAGAACCAGAGAAAGTTCAACAAACAAAAAAACTGAGTGCACAGCGTGTGCCCGCAGCTAATAGAAATACGCACAAAGATATAAATATAGCGGGAACCACATGGGAAAATGCCTCTCTCTTTACAAATAAGGGGGAGAATGGAACTCATGGGGGGGGGGCGGGGGGCAGAAAAATAAAAATGCCAAATGTAAAACTAACAAGGTTTGGCAGCCGCTAGGCAGGCCTCGCCTAGTGACTGCCAAAGGGTTTCATTTCAGATCCACTGATTGGGAAGTCATTATAGTGGACCTGTCAAACAGCTCACAGGACCTACAGGCGTACCAAATGGAACTGGACAGTGAGAATTTTGTCATTGGAGACACAGCACACACACCTTCAGAGATTGAAGTAGCTCCCATGACTACTAAGGGAACAATATCAAGCCTTAGACTGTTGGCACCCTGCTCACGCCCTCCATTTTTCCTAGAAAAGGGGCAAATTTTGGCCCAAGCCATTCCCATCCCAGTAGAAATAACAGTAGAAGGAAAATCACCAGAAGTCTACTGGGCAGAGGTGGTAGGAGAGGATAAACCCTCGATGGCATGCAACCTAGCCCATGGGTCAGAGCACCTTCAGATAGAAGGGGTTCTGGACACGGGTGCAGACATCACGGCAATACCTAAGACCATGTGGCCATCACATTGGGAATTGCAACCTGTGGCAGGCAAACTTCAGGGCATAGGAGGAACCACATTGGCAAAGATTTCAAAAAATGTTGTGCAAATTGAGGGACCGAATGGGAAATTGGCAAGTGTTCCCCCATTTGTGGCAAACTGTAAGGCTCCTCTGTGGGGGAGAGACACCATGTCCCAGTGGGGAGTCCAGTTAATCATTCCTAGGACACCCCAGGATTTTTGGAAGTAGCCACTGTGGCGCGCCCTGCCCACAAGTCAAAGTGGTTGGATAACACCCTAAAGTGGGTAGCACAGTGGCCTTTGAGTATCAAGAAACTCGAGGCGCTTGAGAAACTTGTGGAAGAGCAATTAGCTCAAGGACACCTACAAGAGACAGACAGGCCTTGGAATTTCCCCGTCTTTGTAATAAAGAAGCCTAGGAAGGACGAGTGGAGATTGCTCCATGATCTCAGAGAAATAAACAAAATTGTAGAGGACATGGGTCCACTCCAACCAGGGATGCCTAGTCCAGCAATGCTCCCTTGAGATTAGCAATTGGCTGTCCTAGACATCAAGGACTGTTTCTTCCAAATTCCATTGCACCCTGAAGATGCCCCGAGGTTTGCATTCTCAGTCCCTACCATCAATCGAGAAGCCCCAATGAAAGGCTATCACTGGAAAGTTCTGCCCCAAGGTCTAAAATCCAGTCCTTTCATATGCCAACAGTATGTAGCATCGCTGCTGTCTCCGGTACGTGCAGAGGGAAAGGACGCCATCATCCTTCACTACATGGATGATGTGCTCGTGTGTGCCCCCAATGACTCCATACTCCAATACACGCTTGACCTTGTGGTTGAGATTTTAACCTCTGTTGGATTTCAATTGCAGAAAAACAAAGTTCAAAGGATGCCACCTTGGAGATACCTGGGTCTGGAGATCTCTGCAAGGACTATTGTCCCGCAGAAATTGGAGATCAATTGCAACCCCAGGACACTAGCAGACCTCCACTCATTATGTGGGCCTTTGAACTGGGTAAGACCCTGGCTAGGCCTCACAAATGAGGACCTAGACCCTCTCTTCAATTTATTGAAGGGGAAGAGGGAGCTGGCCTCCCCCAGGGAACTGACCCCAGAGGCAAAGACAGCAATGGAAAAGGTTCAGAAGGCCTTGTCAGAAAGGCAGGCACATCGGTGTGAGCCAAAGGTACCTTTCCAGTTCATTGTCCTAGGGAAGCTGCCACACTTGCATGGGTTGATTTTCCAGTGGATCAAGGGGCAGAAGGATCCACTCTTGATCATAGAGTGGGTTTTCCTCTCGCACCAAAGATCCAAGACCATCACTAAGCCACAAGAGCTGATAGCAAAGCTGATTCGGAAGGCCAGGGTGAGACTGTGTGAATTAGCAGGGTGTGACTTTACATGTATTCACCGCCCAGTCAGGCTTTCTGAGGAGGGAAGGAACTCTCCTGAGAGACTGACCAAAGGGATGTTTGAGCATTTGCTCCAGAGCAGCGCCAGTCTCCAATTATCTCTGGACAGCTACAGGGGACAAATATCAGTCCATGCCCTGTCTCACAAGTTGTTCAATGAGGAATTTCACCTTATTCCTCAAGAGAGAAGGAGCCAGAGACCACTCAAGGCCCTCACATTGTTCACGGATGCATCTGGGACTTCCCATAAGTCGGTGATGACTTGGAGAAATCCACAGACTCAGCATTGGGAAGCTGATGTCGAGCTTGTGGAGGGATCACCCCAGGTGGCTGAACTGGCTGCAGTGGTAAGAGCTTTTGAGAGGTTCTCTGAGCCAATCGACTTGGTGGCAGACTGCCTACGTGGCAGGAGTGGTGTCCAGGGCGGAGCAGGCTGTCCTCAGAAAAATAGAAGATGAACATCTCTTCAGATTGCTCTCAAGGCTGATTTATTTAATCTCGCACCGAGAGCATCCATTCTTTGTGATGCATGTGATGTCACACACTGATTTGCCAGGTGAGATTGCAGAGGGGAATAGCAAAGCAGACTCCCTTGCTGCACCAGTCGGAAAAGCACGTCTCCCTGATGTCTTCCAACAGGCAAAGCTGAGTCACCTGCATTACCATCAGAATGGGCCAGGTCTGATCCGACAGTTCCAGCTAACACGGAGCCAGGCTCGAGCCGTTGTGACCAACTGTCCAAACTGCCAGCTCCAGGCCATGCCATCACTGGGCATGGGGGTAAACCCCCGGGGCCTTGGGCAGCTGTGAGGTGTGGCAGACAGACATCACACACATTCAAAGCTTTGGTCGTCTCAAAAGTGTTCATGTAAGTGTGGACACATTCTCTGGTGCAGTGTATGCCTCTGCTCATATAGGACAAAAGGCTGCTTATGCCAAACAGCACCTAGTGCAAGCATTCTCAGTATCGGGGGTTCCAAAAATAATTAAAACAGATAATGGCCCAGTGTATGCATCCAAGGAGCTTCTGGCATCCCCCACTCCCCTACAGGTCAAGCTGTAGTCAAGCGTGCGCACCAGATGCTCAAACAGGTATTGAAAAGACAGAGCAGTTCAGCTCCATAGATGTCTCCACTGGAGAAGCTCTGCAAAGCCATGTTTACCATCAATTTTCTGAACTGTTCATTTGAAAATGAGTCCACCAGTTGTATGTCACTTTAACAGTGGCAATCAGTTCAAATTGTCTCAGCACCCACCAGTCTTGATCAGGGATCCAGAAACTTGGGAAACCAAGGGTCCCTATGAACTTGTGACCTGGGGTCGTGGCTATGTGTGTGTAGCTACTCCCTCAGGCCCTCGGTGGATTCCCCAGAAGTGGGTGAAACCTTTTGTCGCCAAGAATCCAGGTCAGACAGAAGGGGAGGAGAAGCAAGTATCTGATGCTTTAAAAAGAAGACACCGCCAAATGGAAGAAGAAGAATCTTCCTAAGTGTGAATTCCTTCCGGCAGAAATAGAAACTTTAACATGTTCTTAAAGTGTTTGTTTTTCTCTTCTAGAGAAAACCTACCTCCCACTCAACCCTGCAATGAACCCCATCCAAGTTGTCATCCTGCAAAGAACTGTGCAAAGGCTTGGGATCCACGGGGTGGTGGACATCTATTGTTAGATCAATTGTGTTACTCCTTGTTATTCTGTTCCTCATAACCTTGGCATTTGGGATCCTGCGTCACTTGATTTTCAAAGCTATCAAGGGTCTCCCACCTTCAACCTCAGAAGTCAACCACATAGACTTGGCAAACCTGAGGAGGTCTGACTACGCCACCGACTGTAGGTGGTGGGAAACCCATACTCAAGGTAAAATTGAGCCCAGTGAATTCCTGTACCTTTGTTAAACAAATAAGGGGGAGGTGTTACGTTCTGCTCAGGCCATGTTTTCCCCATTCCCCGGGACCCCTGTGACTCTGATCAAGATAAGCCTGGACCCCTCCTTCATGCCCCAACGGGGTTGGTGGAGAGCCAAGAAACCCTCCCTGTCAAGAGCCTAGAAAAACCCCTGACATTTCCTGTTCACCCTCTCTTTCCCCGCTCTTCCCTCTCAGACCAAGGAATAAAAGAGCTGGACAAGTACATCGGCGTGAGAGCCTCTTTTGAACCTTTGCCCATCTCCTGATGTTTCCCCCCCTCAAGGCCTCATATTTCTGGTCTAGCCTGATAATTTCGGGGCTGAGAGAGAGGGGGAAACCACAATCTGCAAGGTTCCAACACACCCCACTAAAAAAACCTGGGGCGAGCTCCCCCTCCCCTCTCACCTGCAGGATGTGGGGGGGCGATGGTCCTGGGGCCAAGGGTGCTGCGGTCACAGGGGGCACTGGAACATCCTGTTTCTCCTCCTTTTCCTGCTCCTGATCGTCCTATTCCTGCTCCTCCTTTTCCTCTCTCCCTCCTCCTCCTCCTTTCTAATCCCACCTCCTGCCCAGTTCCTGCCTTCTGTGTACTGAGAGTGGAGCACCTTGCTTGTTTGTAGAACGAGAACAAAGATCCCAGATGGAACACGGCTTGCTGGCTTTAGTCAGAAGTACCACTGACTAAAGGTCATGTTTCCTCTGCTGTGGTCCCGTCCTTGTTCCTCCTCAGTGTTCAGGCTATGGCGTGTCCTTGTTTGCTGCATTTTCAGAGTTCTTCCCGGAGCCTTTGGGCAATAGGCTGTGCCTTGGGAGGGTTCTTTGTGCTCCTTTGTGACACAGGAGAACCTTCCAGGCGGTTTCTGCGTGAGCTGCTGCTGTGATGTCACAGGAGCACTGCCACGTCAACGAGGTGCTCCCGTGGCCGTGGGACACGGAGGCCTCAGTGTGCAGAGTGTCTCTGGGCACTGCTCATTGCCAGAGGATCCTCCTGCCCGTGGCATTCTCGGCAGCCAGCCCAGCCCTGACGGGTGTCCTTGTGTGCGTGCAGGGCTACAGTCTGCAGATGTGTGCAGCGCAGCCAAAATGATCCAGCACGTGGTTGCTGCAGTTTGCACGCTGTACTCTGTGGATTATTCGGGGTATTTTTTAACCCACTTGGCACGTAAGTCGAGCTTTTCCCTCGGTGCTGTGGCTTTGGGCTTGCTGTGTGCTTTCTGTTCTTCCTCTGATACGAGCTGACGTTGTAACCAAATGGCCATGAAGACACCATTGCTGTGGGAGAGCTCCTGCCAGCAGCTGCAGCTGACAAAGGGGGTGTCTGCAGCCAGCGGGGCGTGCACAGCATTTGCAATGAGCCCTGGGGGTTCTGTTCCCTCAAGCGGGGAGTCTGTGGCAGCAGAGCCGGGAACTCCCTGTCCAGCCAAGAACTGACCCAGCCCAGCATTTTGTGCTGTTCTCTTGCTCTGTGAAGGGACTGTGGCTCCTGGAGGGATGCTGTGAAAGCAAAATGCTCTCTCGGGGTTGCCTTGCTCCGTGCCATTTCCCACCACAGGCAGTTTTTTCCTGACACCATGTGGTTCATGTTCCCTCTCCCGTTGCAGGGCACCTCATGAGTGGATCCCGAGCAGCTCCTCCTTCAGTGAGTGCGAAAGGAACCTTTGGTGTTTGGAATTGTGCAGCAAGCTCTGAGCTCGGCGTGTGGCAGCCGAGTGCCAGCCTGGGAGGCTGAAGGAAAGTTCCTGTCAGAGTCTTTGCAGCAGCAGCAGCAGCAGCAGCAAAGGGATCCCCAGCAGATTTCTCCTTTTCTGCTGAAGAGCTTTTGAAGAGCTGCAGCTCTGGTTTTGCAGGCAGAGGATTGCTTGCTGGCTTTAGCTACGGTGGAGTATCGAATTCCCAACAATAAGTGGCAATGCCCAATTTAGCCCATTGTTAGTTTGAATGGCTACAAACCCAATATCTGCTTAGTACAGCTGGATGTGCAGCTGAGGATAAATCAGGTGATAACTGAGTTAGAACTTCCCGTCCCTCACCCTGCCATCTGTCCGCAGGACAGAAAAGCAGCACCAGCACCTCCTCTGGCTCCCTCTGCTTCCAAAGAGGAGGCCAAAGAACAGGAAGACAGCAGTGAGCTTCCCGCTGTTCTGGGGGACGCTGGTGAACTTCCCTCAGGGCCGGGAGATGACACTGAACTTCCCGCTGTTCTGGGGGACGAGGGCGAACATCCCGCGCCTTGGGAATACAGCGGCGAGGCTCCTGCGGCGTGGGAGAAGGGCAGTGGACATCTCCCGGCGTGGGATAAGGACGGTGCATGTCCCCTGGAGTGGGATGAGGATGGCCAAGATGACATGGTGTGGGATGAGGACAGAGGACATCCTGTGTGTTGGGAAGAGGAGGGTGAACTTCTCCTAGCATGGGAAGAGGACAGTGAATGTCCCCTGGCTTGGAAAGATGATGGCGAACCTGCAGCGTTTTGGGAAGAGGACAGAGAACCTGCAGTGTTTTGGGAAGAGGACAGAGAACATCCCTGTGCTTGGGAAGAGGACACTGAACCTCCCTGCGCTGTGGGATCCTGGGCTGAACGTTCTGACAGCAGCACAGCTCTGCAGCCAGAGGGGAGAGAGTAGTTGTGCCTGAGGCAGCTGAGTACGTCTGCTCTGTTCCTGTGTGCCAGAGCAGGGGGCTGTGTGTGTGTCTCGGCATCAGCTGCAGCCAGTGTTGCTCTGCAGCTGAATGTCACAGGGTCATTTATTGTCCTTCCCCAGCCAAGACCAAGGGGCTCACGGCCCCAGGGAGTGGGGCTGCATTCTGGCTCTGCTGGAAGGCGCGGTCTCGCTCTGGGAGGGAGCCTCTTCCACCGGGTTTCTTTCAGGGAACATCGTGAGCGTGGCCGAGCCTGCCGAGAAATACTTGGAAGTGGAGCAGATTGGCCAAGGGCAAGTGCACGGCAGTTACTTCTGCACAAGCTGCCCAGGGGTTGTGCTGGTGCAGGATCAATGGAGAAGTCAGGAGAGCTCCAAAGACCTTCAGACACTGGGGTGCCATCCTGCTGACTCTCAGTCCTGATCAGAATTGGTAACTGTGGTCAGAAGACAGCATCAAAGGCCCCTGAGGCTGGCAGTGTCCTGCCTGCAGCAAGGAGCAGGACCTGGAAGATCTTCTGTCCCTGATACTGGATTGCCTAAAAGAGCCACTCACCATCTGGTGACTGTCAGAAAAGAATTCTCAAGGACATTTCTTTCAAATATTTTGCTTCAAAAAATATCCTCTGCTCAGGATTAACAACCTAATGGTTTAGAAACAGGAGCCAGAGATGAACTAATAAGTGCTCTATTCTAGCACAGGTCGTAGAGCTCATACATTCAGCAACAGACACAGAGCTGATGCACTCGGGGAAAAATGCATCACCTGCCTGATGGCAGGGCCCTTGTGGATCCTGCAGGTCTTAGGCAGGAAATGGAAAAGGATGAAATGCATTCTTTTCCAGTTCTTTAGACACCCACTGCTCACCTCAAGTTTTGAACTAAAGCAATTCAGCGTGGACATTTGGGATTTGCTCCAGCCCGATTCCTTCGTGTTGGGTCTCAGTTTTCTCTTGCACACCTGGCATGGCAGAGGGCTGGTGGCTGCTGCACTGTTGTTGCAAGGGTCGATGCACCCAGGTGTTTGTGAATGCTGCAGGGAGCAGAGGTCTCCTGTCTGGGCTGGCTTTCACTGCCAGGGCCTAAAGCGTTGCTTCTTTCTTCTCTGCTGTTTTGTCTCCAGGGCTTTCGGAACCGTTTCTAAAGGACTTGAGAGGGCCACTGGAGGAGAGGTCAGTGTCAACACGCCCAGCCCGTCTGGCAGCTCTCCAGGGCTCTCCCCTCTGCTGGGAGCTGTGGCT